>JAKTTS010000164.1:0-28853 GCA_030560485.1 Ascoidea tarda (nom. inval.) | reverse complement strand
ATTATTATTATTATTATTATTATTATTATTATTATTAGTAGTAGTAGTAGTAGTATTAGTATCGGTAATTGTATTAATTGTATTAATGGTAGTATTAGAGGGAGAGCTGGAAGTATTTGTGAAAGAAAACTGAAGATTTTGAAGATGGGTGTCTAGGGAATTTGAATGGTTATTTAATTCCAAGTTTAAATCCAAGTCTAAATCCAAATCCAACTCAGACATTATTAGTATTTAAATAAGAATTAAGAGATGAGAAAATCAAATCAAATTAAATCAAGATAAAAAGGATGAAGGGAGTTTAAACAGATAGCAAGTGTAAGAAATGATGGTGAAGATGAAGGAGAAGAATGTGACGATATAGGGCAGTATGGATGAGAGATGTAAAGTAGTGATTGATGAATTGAGTGGAAAATATAAGAGAAGAGAAGAGAAGAGAAGAGATAGATATAATGGCAATAGAGGATTGAGTAACGAAATAAATGAGTAAAAAAAGTAGTGGGGTGAATAAGGTAAAATTAATTAGAATAGTTAAAATAATTAAAATGAAATGGAGCAAGAAAAATACAGAGATATGAAGAAAGTAGAAATAAAAGAAAAGAGAAAGGGTTATCTAGTGTTTTATATGGGTTTTTTTTTAATTTTATTAATTTTATTTTATTTTAATTTTATTTTAGTTTTATTTTAATTTTATTTTAATAATATTGTAATATTATTTTAGTTTTTTTTTGTTTTTTTATGAAAGGGAATAGAACAAAAATAAGATTGGAGATGTTGTGCAATAATTAAATACAAATAAAAATAAAATTTGAATTAAGAATAAAAACGAAAATCAGATTGAAAGCAAAAATTGAAACTAAAAAAAAGTGAGAATATAAATGAGAATAAAATTTAAAATAAAATTTAAAGTAGTGGTAAAACTAGAAATCTAAAATTGAAAAATCAAAATCAAAATCAAAATAAAGCTCCAAGCACAAAAACCAATGCCAATACAAATAACATTCAAAAGTCAAGCTGTAAACCAGGCAAAGAAAGAGAAAGAAGGTTTCTATTCTTGAAAGAGAATTGAAATAGGTCGAGTAGGAGAGGAAACAGGCGGAAAGAGAAAAGCAGGGAGAAATGCAGCTGGAAAGCGAAGGGAGCTGGTGCTGGAAGGGGAATCAAGCAAAAGTGTAAAACGTAAATGAGGAGGAAAAGGAGAGGAAAGGGAGAGCAAAAGAGCACTGGGAGTATCAAAGAGATACAACAGAGAGCATTAAGAGGATTAAGAGGACTGTGAGGACTGAGAGCACGAAGAGGTGGGTATCAAAGAAAAGAGCAACTTTGCTGGACAAACAAATCTGGAAATAGAGTTGCCTCAACAAACGGGCAAGGAGCCGCATGGCTATGCCTGTAGCTGCAGACCGAGCGCACCAGCTCGCTCCACGGGCACGGGACTGCCGCCGACTCGACCTCGACGGCTGCTGGCCAGCGTCACCGCAGCCGCTGTTTGCTCCAGCCCGGCCGGAAGTCAGGTGCGGCTGCAGCCCGTCTGTTGCGCACATGCCGGTTGTGCTCCAGTGCAGACCCGACAGGTCGTATATGCTGCTTTTGCGGCAAGCAAGCAGCCGGTTCAGCGCAGTCCCCGCGCATGCAGCACGTGCAGCCTCCGCTGCAGCGGGTTATGCAGCTTGACGGCTGGAAAACGGCTGCAGCTTATCTGAAGCAATAGCAGATATGGGCGAGCTGCAGGCCGTGATTGGCTGGAGGACTGTGCGTGCTCAGAGCAACTATCTTCCACCCATTCGGCTTTGCAGCAATGGCGGTCGATTGCTATGTTTTGGGTATCGCCTTTATCTCTTGCGCTGGCCGCAAATTTGTGTGTAAATTCGGTTTCCATCACACTATTTTCGAGTTATCTGCTGCTGTCTCCTAAAAATCATGCTATCTACGATGCTTTTTTCATTTTGAGGTTATTATCAATTAATACCTCTAACATCACTATCAGTTTACTAATCTCAAAAGTATACCCATAGTTATTGCTGTTTATTCCACTATCATTACAACTTTCAACTACAAATGACTAAATCTTATTTGGTATCACTACTCTCATCTAAAACACCGTACTATACACTGTACTATACACTGTACCGCACTAGTTTATACTCTGTAGTATACCATACTAACGAATGTTGTTTTCTTTCAACTTGTTTTTCTAACAAAATCATTCCCATTTCTTATTTTTCACTCAATCTTTATAACCATATGAATATCTGAATTAATGATCACTTTTTATACTCCAATTTTCCTTTTTCTCTACTGTACTTGTTTGCCCGACTACTTGGTTGTGATTGTTCTTCGTCTTGCTAATTAATTACACTCATTCCCAGACTTGGTATTTATTGGATTTTTATAAAATGCAATACATCTAACTAAAATTTCACTACTTTTGAATAATTTTAAATAATTTTAACGAATTTAATTACAGTCAATTAGTTCAATTCAATTGAATTAAATTTTATCAGGTTGTATTGATTGCATTTAACAAATTTTAATAAATTTGTTAAATTTCAATCAAATTTATTGGCATTTCCACTTATTATCATTGCATAAAACTAATAATCTAAAACTATTAATCTAAAACTATTAACTGAAATTCTCGAAAGTTTGGAAATTTATTAATTCAATATGAAATTTATATTTCAAAGCAGATAATATTAATAATTATTATTATAATAGCAATAAAATATTCTAAATTTTGAAATAACACTATTTTGAAATAACACTATTTTGAAATAACACTATTTTGAAATAACACTATTACTGAAAATTTCGTTTTATTTCAATTTTGTCAAAAACACAAACCTAAGATCCATCCCTCCTAAACTAGCTCCTCAATCTACAATCTGCTGTCTACAATCTGCTGTCTCCAATCTACTTTCTCCAATTCCCACCTCTCATTACTCATTTCCCTTTTGCAATTGCTCACTACCCATTACCTATTACCCATTACTCAATCCCAACAACCCTCACCTCCTCCTCCCTCCCCATTGGCCTCTCCCAGCACTCTGCTTGGACCCATCCCTGGCCCATCCTGGCGCTCGTTTCCGGCCCCATTTGTGTTCCCATTTCGGTATCATCTGTGTACCCGCTTTCGTTGTGTTTTCCGTTGCCAGCAGAGGCTGGACCGCCAAAAGCGCAAGGCTGGCTCAATCCCTCGCCTCCCATTGGCTGTCCCCTCTCTCACACCGGGCTTTGCTCTCTGTCCCACCGACATGGTAGCCCTCTTCCACACCACCTCTCTTCATCTCCCACCTGGAATTCCATCCCATACTAAAACACCCATTTTCTCTTTACTCAATCACTCCCAAAAATGACCTTCGCCCACAAAAATGACTATTCCTCTTATTTTCTTCGACTCCCATTATTCTCTTATTGGTGTATCCTCTGGCTTTTTCTTTCTACAATTCATTTCTCAAACTTCGAATTTCAGTCACCAATACTTTCATTTCCATTATACATTTACCATATATATAAAATATATTCTTTCTCTTGAAATTTTAACTTACTTTTGTTTTGTGTGTTGTTTTTTGCTTTTTTTTCCTTTTCATGTACTTGTTAACCTCTACACTTTTTTCCTTTTTCCTTTTTCCTTTTTCCTCTTCTTTTGACTTTTACTTTTAATGAATTTACTGTTACTATAAATCAAAAATCAAAAATCAAAAATTATAGATCATAAACCATAAATCAAAATCAGAAATCAGAAATCAGAAATCAAAATTCAAAAAATCGTAAATCATAAATCATAAATCATAAAAATCTCTCTTTCTTTCTATCAAAATTTGCACCTAATAATTTCACTTTATTTCGGAATTTTCGATTATTCAATTTCTTCCCTACAATTCTTTTATACCTCTTACTTTTCAAAGCTTACCTTATTTACTTTCTTACTTTCTTATTTACTTACTTGCTTTCAAATTATCATCTTATTTTCTTTCTAAAAAAATCATCTCACTATTTTCATATCTACTTTTCTTCTGCTCTTCTATTCTATTCTATTCCTTTCTTTTTCCACTATATTCTATTATATCCCCAATACTCTAATACTCTCATACGCTAATACTCTAGTTCACTTTACCTCTATCTTTTCAATTCTTTTTTACTCAATAATATCTAATTTATTATTTATTATTTATTTTTTATTATTTATCATTTATTGCTAACTACTTAATATTTATTATTACCCATGTACCACTAATTCTTACTCCCTTGCCTATTTCCATTTTGTTTTTCACTGTAATCTTTATCTTTCTCTTAACCTACTAAATTCTTTGATCGACAATAGCAAATCTGTTTTATATTTTATTTCTGTGACTTACAGTCAATCTACTCTGCTAATCTTTTTGGCAATTTTTTTATCAACTACTCACTATTATTATCTCCATATTCATCTTTACGTCTTATGCAAATACATTTTATCACTAACTTCTAATTTAATTCATTCACATTACCTTATTTTTTAAATGCCCTTGCAATTGAGTGATTTTTCTATTTTTTCTCTTTATCCATCTTTCTCATTTTTTGTAAAACATTAGTAATAATGAAAAAAAATATCTTTCAAATTTATGTATATACTATTATCTCATTTATTTACTCTGATTCTCTTTCTCCAACTTTTTTCCAAAAATTTTCTTTTTTTTTTCCTTTCTTTTCTTTTCTTTCTCTTTTTTTCTTATTTTTATTTTTATTTTTATTTTTATTTATTATTAAAAAATCAAATCATTTATTACTTGACTCTTATTCGTTTATTTCATATATTTCATATATTTCATATATTTCATTTGCCAAACTTCATTTAAATAATAGAAATAGTTTTGTTTCAATTATCACCTTTTATTATTTATTTATTATTTATTTATTATTTATTTATTATTTATTCACCACTTATTACATATTTGTCTTTATTCATACTCGCCTAAATAGGAAACACATCCAACGTCACTTTCTCGAATTGCATACGCGTCACGTGATTTACGACTGTTTTTTTAATTTTCACGCTTTTGTCTCACACGTCAAAAACGTCAAAAACGTCAATAACGTCAATAACGTCAAAATAAAAAATGTCAAATCCTCAACTCATCATCTTTCCATCTCACCAAATTAACATACATCTAATACCAAATACAAATCGCTAATAAACAACATGATAATAAAAAAAATATAAAACCATAATTTGCCATTACAAAAATATCCATTGCTCCAATTGCTCCAATTGCTCCAATTGCTCCAACTTCTCAGCTTCACCACATACATAGATTCACACTTCTTCTTGGAATATATTTACACAAAACCAAAAAAAAAAATCTCATCTTTTGCAATTCTGCTCATCTTTAATCTTTTGTTTTCTTATACCCTATATACTTATACTCTCCATGGCTAATAATTTTATTCTCTGGCTTAACATATCCATAACTAATTCCTCTTTTTCTTTCTCTTTCTCTCAAAAATGATGCTTTCTGACCTTAATCCTGACAACTCAGTTAAAAGTATCCAATCAATTGAAACTTCCTCATCTGATGAGTTGACTGATAACTACTTTACCATCAATAATCCCGATAAATTACAAAACAACTCATTTACTTTAAACAATTTAAACATCAATACCAAAATTCTTGACCAAAACTCTTATCAAAATCACTACTTAAATGACTACCATTACAATAATC
Source organism: Ascoidea tarda (nom. inval.) (assembly GCA_030560485.1). NCBI lineage: Eukaryota > Fungi > Ascomycota > Saccharomycetes > Ascoideales > Ascoideaceae > Ascoidea > Ascoidea tarda (nom. inval.). Next base: position 23,151 of record JAKTTS010000164.1, on the reverse strand, counting down.
AAAATGATGATGAAATTTTCACTTCAAGCATTGAAGATTCAATGGATGAATACACTGATCAAAATTTAAATAATATTATCAGTCCAAATAATAATAACAATCATAATAACAATCATCATATCAATATCAGCATCGATGATGTTGATGATATTGATGACGTTGATAAAGTTAATGATAATGGTAATGATAATAATAATAATAATAATAATAATAATATCATTAATATTGATAATAAAACTTATGTTAATAATCTATTATCTAAATTAAATTCTTCATCACCAAACAAACCAAATTGTAATAACGCCAATGGCAATAACGCTAATGACAATATCCAGTTCATTGGTCTATCAAATCTACCCAATCAAAGACAAACTTATATTTTTAAAAACACTTCTTATTTTAATTTAATGGTTGTTGGCCAGTCAAATCTCGGCAAGACTTCTTTTATAAACACTTTATTAGCATCTGATATCTTTAATAATTCATTCAATTCCAAAAAGTTATTAACCGCAAATAATAATGATAACGATAATACTTATAATTATAATTATAGCAATAACAATAACAATAACATTAACAATAACATTAACAATAACATTAACAATAACATTAACAATAACATTGACAATAACAATAACAACAATGATAATGATAATGATAATGTAAATTCATTAGAACATAATTTATCGAGAAATATCCCAACTTACTTCAATTCCGGTTCAACAATTGCAAATTCAGACAGATCTTCAAATAGTTTAGATCAAACAACCAAAATTGTTTTACATAAAACCGAATTGATTGAAAATGATTACAAAATTAATTTCAATCTTATTGATACCCCCGGATTTGCAGATTACATTAATAATAAATACTGTTGGATTCCGGTTTGTGATTATATTGACACACAAAATCGATTATATTTATTCCAGGAATCTCAACCAATTCGAGAAAAAATGGTTGATCATCGAGTTCATTGTTGTTTGTATTTCATATCACCAACAAATAAGGGATTGTGCGATTTAGATATTAAATCAATGAAAGAAATTTCAAAACGAGTGAATTTAATTCCAATTATTTCAAAAGCAGATGGATTTACCAAATTGGAATTGGAAAATTTCAAGTATGAAATCAGAAAAACTGTTAAAGAGTTTAATATTCCGCTTTGCCAATTTATTCAAGATAAAGAGCTTTTAAGAGAAATTAAAAACGAATTGCCATATGCTGTAATTGGGTCGCAATTTAATCATGATTCAAACAAAAGAGGGCGACAGTATAAATGGGGTTACGTTTCTATAGACGATGACAATAACAGTGATTTTTATCGGATCAGCAGCTTGCTAATTAAAGATCATATGCTAGATTTAATTTTAGGAACTGAATGTTATTATGAACAGTATCGTTCGCAGTTATACAAGTTGAAATTGGTACAATCGTCTGGTTTAAGTGAGAATCATGAGGATAAAAATGTGTATAAAGGGTATAATGATAGTGACAGCGAGATTAATTATGATGGATCTAGAAAAAAGAATCATTATAAAAAAAATGCTGGCCAAGCAGAGAAGACTATCAACTCTGCTTCGAGTTCTAAAAGCAATGATAAAAATGGTGAAGAGAAAGAAGAAGAAGAAGAAGAAGAAGGACATAATAGTGACAATGAGAATGAAGATAAGAGTTCAAAGGGAATTGCAAGCTCAAAAGCGAGAAAAGCCGTCGGTTTTCCAGTTGATGATAATGTCAGCATCAAAATAGATGGATTAGAGGCATTTTGCAAGTCGTCAACATTTGATTATGCGAGTATTGACAGATTCTTTATGGAAATGAATCCAATTTTTGTTGATAAGAAACAACATCTTTCGAAAAAGTTCAACGAAGTTATTGGGGTCTGGGAGCATAATTTCCGAGAATGGAAGACAGCATTGATTAAAAAGCAAAAAATGTGCAACGAAGACATCCAGCAAGTGCATATAGCAGGCAGGGAGTTGGAGAACCAAATCAAAAAACTCAGAGAAGCTGAAATGCTCAAAACCCATCACAACAGCAGTTATGAGGCAGCTAATGCCAAAGGGTAGGCGAAGAGATGTTAGCCATGCCTCTGGTGGGCTTTTGTGCTGCTGACAAGATAGTTGTTGTTGGACAATGCTGGAGCAGATCCACCCACAACATATATAGACACCTATAGCCCAGCTTCAATACACACCATGTCGACACAGAGCAGTCTCAGAGCATCTGGCGATGTTGGGCAATTGTCCAATCAACAGCTGGAGTGAAAATTTTTCATTTAAGGTTTTCCAGAGCAGTATATAAAGGGCTCCACCTCTGCTTCCTCTCCTTCTCTTTCCTTCTTCTTTATCCACTCCACGACCAGTGTGTTGTTCTTCAGAAGCAGCACTGGCTGCGCTGGCAGCTCGGCCACCAGAGCCTGAATTGTAAGTTTTGTCTACTATCTCTCAGCACAGCATCTGCTTTCTGGATGATGAACATTTAGTATACATGTTTTTTCTGGCATCTCTAATGCTAGGGCTGTTCGAAGAAGAGCTCGATGAATACAACCTTGACTATTATCTGAGTTGGAAGCAGATGCTGTGTCCAGCTTGGAAGCAAGCTTGTCTGGACCAAGCCTGGAAGCATTACTAACCTCTGTCTGTTGACAAGCCCTTAGTCTGTAGAGTACATAGTAATACACACCCTTCCCTCACTATCCTCTCTCCTTCTGTTGCCTGTGCTGCCTGTGCTGTTTCTGCTGCCTGTAAACACCCGCTGCTTCGGCCCAGTCCCAGCGCATTGCCTGAGTCGTCCAGCTCCCTTCCACCTTCTTTCTACCCTTCTTTCTGCTTTCTTGCCTCTGCAAATTTTCTTCTTCTCTGTAAAACTATCCATCCGCAATATGTCTGAGCATTCAGTATGTTGTTTCTGTTCTCGAGCTTCTGTTGTCGTCTCGTTCTGTTGTCTCTGTCTCGCCATTTACTAACCTCTCAATCCACCACAAGGATGTCCTTTCCCCTGGCAGAAATGCCATACACATCATCGTTGATCCCTCAGCTCTTGTCAAGGGAATTGGTAATATCAAGCGATGGACTGAAAGCTCTTCCACAAAAATTGTTTTTTTTTTGCCCTCCTACACTCTACATGAGTTGGACTACTTGAAAAAGGGCATTTCCATGATCGCAACAAATGCGAGAGAGAGCATCAAGTTCATCGATAAAATGATCACCTTGTCTGATAAAAACTACAATATCCACCATCTCGATAATGATTTTGACAATTTAAATAACTTCAGCATCAACCCTTCTTCCTTAGTTTCATTCAACATCGCTACCCCTGAAGAAGCTGGCCCCAAATGGAATAGCTGTGTGAAATTTAAAATCCATTCTCCAGTTCTCTCTGAATTCCCAAACAATAAGACCACTTTCCAACCAACTACAATTCAATACGAGTCCTCTTTTAACACCTACAATAACATCAACAATTATAACCATAATAATAAACCAGATATGCCTCTAAGATTAAGATACTTGATTAGACCTTGTATTTTGAAATCCTTTATTGAAAACAACATTAAAAATCTAAAATCAAAATCATATCTAAGTGACTTATATTTTGACAAAGTTTATGACAACAATCAAAACTTCACTAAATGGTACATCTTGACTGAAGATTCAATCACAAATATTTGGCTAAAAAGTTTCGGTTTATCGACCATTAATCTCCATGATGCGGAATTGTTAATTAAAAATGGCAAACTAACCTCAAAAAACTATTTAAACAACTACTTAATCAATTACCTTAAAAATTCCTTTTCAATTAGAAACAGCAACTTGAATGAAAATTTAAATAATGATTTAAATGAAAATTTATATGACGATTTAAATGAAAATCTAAATGGAAATTCAAATTCAAATTCAAATCCAATTCTTACCAACACCTCTTTCAACTCGGACACCTCTTTAAATGATCAAATCAAAAACACCAATATCAATTCCATCAATAGTAACACCGCCGATACCAAAAATATGCAAACTCCAATCACTGACAATCTCAGAAAGAGACTCCCCAACAAACTGCACAAAAATCAAAAATCGATAAGATCCTCCGCTACCTCTCCCATTTTCAATTCAAAGAAAATCCTCCCCAATAGTAATTATTCATCCACTGATGATTCCACTTCAAATACAGTTCATCGTGAAAAATTTAATAAAATGACTTATGCTCCTAGAGGATCTGGCGAATTATGGACCCCATAATCAATTTGGCTTTATCCCATCAATGAAACAATGAAACAATGAAACAATAATCCATATTAAATATATGATAAAAAAATGAACCATTGGAATTTGAGTTTAACAACCAATATTTAAATTTAGGCAAGTTTTAGGCACTTTTTCTTCTTCCCAAGTTGGCGCCTATTGTTATTATTTAATTTTTTTGTTTCCAATTTCAATTTCAATTTCAATTTAATATCATTTATTAAATTTCTTTCAAACATTTGTCACTGGTTATTGAAACTAATGTGTTTTCTTTTTCAAAAAATTTTTTGAAATCAGTCTTTCTAGGTTTTCATTTTTCAAAAATATTTTAAAAAAAATATTTTAAAAAACAAAATAATCAAATGCAATAATATATAAAAAGATAAATTTATTTGATCAAGTATGGTGCTATTATAAAATTTAGAAAATATCTTTTAAAAAATTATCTTTTGAAGTTTTTTTTGGAAAATCTTTTGGAAAAAATTGATTGCGAGTTTTAACATTATTTTTTATAGTATTTATCTATCTTTTTATACATTTTTTTATTTAATTCAATAGCAATAATTTTCAATCACTTCTTTTATATTTCTTACAAATTTTATTAGCCGATGCTGAAAATTTTTATTAATTAATGGATCGAACCTCGCTAGCGAATAAGCAAAACTTAAAAAAATAACTGTAAATAAATAACTGTAAACTGTAAATAACTGTAAACTGTAAATAACCTTAAATAATTATAAAAGGATAAAAGAGTATTAATTAGAAAGTGAATGGGCTGAATTGGACCTTGATGGCAAACATATTGAATCAAATAATGGGCCCAACCATATAGATAATTTTTTTATGGATTGGGTAAATGAGAGGTCAATTGAGAGTAAGTTATGCTAATCAGATTAATTAATTAGGCTTATAATTTCCACTGGTCTGATTGAATCTATTGAGTGAACGAAACGCATCGGGTTCAGGCCTTTCATGTGGAGAATAACAACCAAAACAATCTTGAACACTTCGATCGAGTAGATCATTTTGATCGTCTGTACCATTTAAATTATCCGTACCATTTCGATCATTTAAATTATCTAGAAGGCTATCAAAATGTGGATTAAAGGTGGGTTGAATGTTTTGTATATTAGGTACAGGTGGTAGAGAAAATATAGGACTGTTTAAATCTTTAGAAATTCCATCATCTGGTTGTTTTTGTTTTTGTTGTTTTTGTTGTTTTTGTTGTTTTTGTTGTAGTTATGGTTCATTGGTTATTATGGAGGCCAGACCTACCTTTTTAATTCGATTATGTGAATTGGAATTTCTGGAGACACGCTATAAATCATCATTATTGAATTGATTTTGGAGCTGGTTATTGGGTTGTGCGTTATCAAAAGATATCGGAATTGGTTGAAAAGAATCCACTTTATAAAATTCATTTAGTGCAAGAAAAGTATTCAATTCAGATAAAGTTGGAAAGCTATTAACGAACGAAGTGTCAGTTGTTTGAGTGTCAGTTACTCGATTAGCTTGAGCAGGAATGCCAGAAGAGCATTTTGAACTGAAGTCCACTTTCAGGCTATTTTCAGCATAGGATGAGGTAGAAGGCCCGTATTTGCTTGTTTCGGAAGAGTTGCCTTGATCGATATGATCACTGGAGGATCGATGCTCAGCACTCCGGGACTGTTGCTGCCAATTACTGTTTCCACTATTAGTGTTGGTGCTGCTACTTTTATTACTGAATTTGGAGAGCATATTGGAAAAGGAATTGAACATATCATAACTACTAGTGTTTTCCCAGCTTTTAAATAAAGAAAAGATCGTCCTTGATGTGAGTTTTGTTCCCTCTAGGGTTTTCTCACATCCATGGTAAAATTACAGGGACAGTTTTCGTAGTTTAATATACCGACTAATAAACAACACCGTGCAAGATCCCCAATACGTGTGTTCTTAGCAGTTATTTTTAAAAAAAACAACTTTGGAAATACAACGCTACAAGATCAGGGAAAAGAAAACAGTCTATACTTACCCGCTCTTACCACCCAAATGTGTAGTGTGTAATAAGATAATTAGGTTTAACTAAAGGAACAGACTGTAAGACTATAGAGTAGCAAGTATGGCTTATTTCCAAGGGGAAACGAGCTTTCCAGACGTCACGTTACCCACCTTAGAAAGAGTAGGCCCTCAAGAGTGGCACAGGACAGGCTTTTGTTTTATGCACAGTAATGCGCTGAAATTCAAAACACTGCAGCCCCAGCTGTCAGTTCTGCTTTTTGTGTATTAGAGGTAATTGAAAAGAGCGAAAAGAGATGGAATCGAAAGGTTGGTCAGAGTAAACAACCTTCAGAGTTGACAGTCTTCAGAGTTGAAAGTTTTCAGATGTAGTCTTTGATCCAAGTGGAGTTTAGCTGCTCCTGGAACGACTTGAAGACAGCTAGAATCTCAGATTCGGTGTATAGTCTTCTAAACACCTTTGAGATCTGTAACAATTCATTTGAGATATCCACCATTAGTTTTCTGAGTTCTGGATTGGCAAATTCTTCTTGCGAACCACTCGTTCTGTTTTGCAAACAAAAGTTATTAAAATAGTTATCAAGATAGAACTTGATGATTTTTTCAATGAAAAGTGTTATCTTAAATATGATTATCTCTTGATTATTTGCTGAAAAGCTGTTCAATTTGTTGAGATAACGGTTAAATGTTTTCAAAAAACTTATCTTGTTAACGCTTCCATCCGTTAGAAATTTATAGTTTAGCTTCAATCTGACTTGAACAAAACATGACAAATCCATCAATTTGTCTGTCTCAATACTAGCTAAATTTGGATTAATTCCACTAACAATTGTTTCAATTTGTCCATCTAATTTATAATCATATGACTGAATTTGGTTCGCAATTGCAACTGGCGAGTTCCAGTTCTTAATACTGATATATTTTAGATTTAATTCTTTCAACAATTCTGCGCGAACATATTTTTGACGAATAGCAAAATCAATACTATCATCCGATAAATCCGTGACATTTTTACTTATATTATTTGGTAAATCCAATAAACAACAAATCATCGAATCAATTCTTTCAACAGAAATCCAAATTAGTTTCTCGTCGTTATAAACATTTAATTGTTTTGCTAATGATATGATTTCAGATAATTCTTTCCAAACTTTTCTTTGAAACACAACTTTATTATTATTTAAGCTGTTATTATTGCTAATTAAAAATTCTTCATAAATGATTAATGATTGCAAGTAAGGAATGGAATAATCTTCAATGTGGTTCTTGTAATATTCATAAATATTTTTCAAATTGTTAATAAATTCCACTATTTTAACATTTTGATCGGATAAATACTCGTAATATATTTCAAAGGGATAGTAATTCAATGTAATGATAATAATTGGATAAATAACCCAGGTATTTAATAAAGCTTGAGAATCTTGGATTCTGTCTGATTTAAATAATAGTTTAATATAATTTTCAATTACTTTTTTATTAAAAAAAAAACTAATGTCGTTGATTTTAAAAAAATCTTGAACAATTTTATTAAGAAACCTGTGGTCTTTTTTTTTATTTCCCGAAATACTTGGAATCTTGGAAAATTCATTATAAATATCAATATAAGTGGATTGTGAAGATTGAATACATTCCATTAAATCATTTGAGGTTAATTTAAACAAACCTCTTGATTTTAAAAAGATATTATCCACCAACCCAGGTAATTGATTATCTTCATGAATTTCATGATTGTTGTTATTGTTATTGTTATTGTTATTGTTATTACTAGCAATTTCAGTTGCAATTTTAGTTTCATGTAAGTCATTACCATAGTTATTGTTGACGGTTTGATAATTATCAAGATTTTGGTCATTAATTGCAGAAAAGACGGAAGAATTATCAAGATTTTGAAGAACGTTTCCATTTTTATTTTTAGAGTTGGAGTATGAAGATCTTAGTTTCTTTGAAATGTTGGTGTCATTGTTTTCTACAATAGAGGTAGATGTTGATCTTTTGCGCGAATCTTTTTGTTGTTGTTTAATTTCATCTCTATTTAATAGAAAGGAAGGATCAGGCAAAAGATGATCGTCGTCTTGGTCAGGATCATTTGGATAGTCATCACGATGGTTACTTAGGGCTTTATTTAAAACGTCGATAATTGAGTTTAGGTCATTTGTGATTATAGAGACCTCTTGATCGGAAAGAGAGTTTTTAATGATTTTGTCTTTTAGTTCATTTGAGTAAGATTTTTTTGAGTTTTTGGGATAAACGCATTCAATTTCTCTTTTCCAGCAAGATTCGCAATGTTTTTCTCGATTGCATCTTTTTTTTGCCTTTTTACAAGCTAAACAGGAGGAAGATTGAGTTAAGTTTTTATATTGACTGAAAATTCGTTCAATTGCTGGGTCGTCGTAGGAGGATAAGCCGAATAACAAGGAGTTGATTTTATGAAGCAATTTCAGAAATAATTTAGCATTGTTTGAGTCGCCAAGAGCGTTTTTTCTGTTTGAGATGTTTAGTTGTTTTTCAATAGATGAATTATTAATGTCGAATTTGAAGTCCTTTTGATTTTTTTTTTGGATGAGGGGTTGATTTTTTTTTTGGATTTGATTATGAGAGGGTTTGTCTTTAAATTTAAAGATTAGTTGATTTGAGTATTGGGACTGATCTATGTTGGAAGTGAGAGGGATGTTATTTTTGTTATTTTTATGATTTTTGATGGAGTTTCCATTATTGTTATTGTTGTTATTATGAATATGGTTGTTGTGAGGATGGTTGTTGTGATTATTTGAAATAATATTTTTATTGTCGTTGATGGAAGAGATTTGTTTTAAGGCAGTTGTTTCTAAAATGAAAGCAGGCTCAATATTATCTAGAGATTGTTCAGTATTTTTTTCGAAATCTAGATCCAATTGATTTATGTTGTCTTCTATTTGGAGATCAGAATCATTTGAGGAATAAACACCCATGGGGATTTTTTGTTTTGACATTGAGACTCTTTTTCTTTTGGGAAAGCCCTTTGTTTTGATTCTGTTTTCGAGTAAGATGAGTTTTTGGATGAGGTTGTTGATTATCCTTTGGTTGTTTGAATTGGAGGATACAGGCTTTTCTTTAAGGCAGGTCTTTGAGAAGACTTTTGACTTTGACGGGAAAAGACAGTCAGAGTTTTGAAGGGCACATTGATTGCAGGGAGATAGTTTGTCGCATTTGAGGTTTTTCTCAAAGCAGTTTTCACAGCGATGGGTGTTGACGTTGAAGGAAACGATGGAAGAGTCGTAATCGGAATCGTTGAGTAGGATTTCGCGATCATTTGGGGCGATGTTGAGGGACTCCTCTAGAAAGTTGATTCTTTGCAAGAGATTGTTGATGACCTTTGTGTAGGACTTGGAGATGTTTGAGGGATCGATGGTGATTTTGGAGTCGTCAGGAAAGACACAGTCTCTTTCTTTGGAGAAACAGGGAGTGCACGAAGGTAGCAGCTTGTCACATTTGATTTTACGCTTGGAGCATTCCAAACACCTTAGCAAAGAAAACTGGATTACCTCTGGGGAGAGAGAGTTGGTAATATCCTGTTGGTTTAACGCGTTTGGAGTATATTCGGGCATAGATAGTTGGGATGAGTAGGACATGGTTTGGGAGGAGAAAGAGGGTCGGTTGGGGTCTCGAAGCACGCGAAAAGAGGAGGGGGCGTGGAAGAGAGAGAAGAGGCCAGAAACGACAATTGCGGCGGACACAGAGGAGCCAATGACACGAGAAGCAGAGGCAGCAGAGGCAGCAGAGGCACGAAACGATGAGCTGTGTCGCAGCGGGTGGAGTGGTGAGAAGGAAATCTCCTCTGGCGTGGTTTTCAAGGCGCGAGCGCTCACTTTTTATAGCAAACGGGCGCAACGAGCCCTCGTCGCACTGCTCGCCCACAACCCCCTTTCTCCGCTTCCAGGCCGTGTGCAAGTGCAGTGCGGCACCACTGCCCAGGCCCGTCCCGCGTCGCCCGTCCGTCGCTTTGCAACTGGCTCCACCCACAGGCCCACCCGCGCTGGCTTTTGACTGCACGGGCCCTGTGCAAGTGCAACATGCGCGTCCGCAGTGCGCTTTCGGCGAGTCCCAGATAGCCGCGCGCTCGCCGCCCGCTCGCTATTCCTTTAGGCGGCCGTGCTGCGGGCGAGCACCCGGAGCGCCCTCTCACTGGCCCGTCGCACGCCGTGTCACGCGCCTGCCTCGTCGGACTGCCCCCGCTGCGCGTGCCGGTGCCGGGTAACCGTCCCGCTCCGCGATGCGCTTGTGGTGCTGTGAAAAATTTCAGCACACGCAGCAGCTTCCTCTCAGCACCCATCATCCTCCACCCCCCAGCCCATGTCTATCGTTGGCAGTTTGATCTTCTGTGTCGATTGCGGCAATCTCTTGGACTCTGTGGTCTCCCGCAGAACCCTCGACTGCGAAATATGCTTCAGGTCCTATCCTTCCTCTCGTATGTCTCTCGTCCCGTTCTTTCTTCTCGCCCCACTGCCCTTCGTCTCAACTAACTAGCCATATCTCAACCCAACTCCAGAGTTCGAAAACCTAAGAGTCGTCACAACCTCCTCAGATGACGCCTTTCCCTCTGTCTTACGGCTCAAGCGTTCTGCTGTTAAAACTACAATGTCTGGCGACGGAAATGAAGGTGCGCTTATCGAGGAAATATGTCCCAAATGTGGTCATAATGAGGCTTCCTACCATACTCTCCAATTGCGTTCTGCTGATGAAGGTGCTACTGTTTTCTACACATGCACTAAATGCCATCACAAGTACAGAGAGAACAATTGATACTTTTCCAATCTTGTCCCTTCTCATCTCATCTCATCTCATTCCATCTCATTTCACTTCCTAAACTCAGTTTCTTACTTTTCATCGTTCTTTGTACTCTTTTATCTATATTCACTTTTACCCATTATTTTATGTCAATTTCAAGCTCACAATGAATGATTGAATTAAAAAACAAAGAAAAAAAAATCTATGCAAAACTATGAAAAACTATGGAAAACTATGGAAAACTATGGAAAACTATCAAAATGTCATTGTGCTTTTTATCTCTATAAACAATACCTTGTTTTTATTTTTTCTCAGTCAAACACGATTACTATTATCCCTATCGCTCATCTCGCTCATCTCACTCATCTCACTCACCTCGCTTATTCCTCTTAATTTCAATCTTTTGTAATATCGCGTCGATGAATTTTCAGAATTTTCCTCCATTTGTGTTTTTTCTTCTTTCTCATTTTGCTCTCTTAGCCTTGCCTCTTTTTCTTGTAATCTAGTCGATCTCTTTCTATGTACAATCAAGTTTTGTATTTTCTTCTCCTTCAATCTCAAATAATACTTTTTCTTATTATCTAGATCTTTTAAAAGTAACTTTGGGAAAATCTTATCAATCAACAACTTCTTATAAAAATACGTCACCTCTTTATTTTTCCTCGTATACTTTGACAACCTTTCCTCAATAAACCTGACAAAATCATAAATTGTAACCGTTAAACATTCCCATTTGAAATTATTTGTCTTCTTTTGTTTTTTCTGATTTCTTTTATAAACTATCGTCTTCTTATACAACCGGTTCTCATTCAAAAAAAAATATGACTCCTCACTTATAGACGTTATACTCCTATGAATTATCTTGGAATATATAGGAAACTGGCATTGATGTAAAAAATCACAATTTTCACTGCTATTCTCATTGTTACTATTAAATTCTTCATTGTTCTCATTACTATTCTCGCTTATCTCATCAGCAAATCTCTTGAATGATTCATATGATCCCACCTTTTCAATCAATAAATAGTATATATTGATTTTCTCTTCCAAATTTAAAAACCTGAAAAAATTCTCATTGGTTATTTTATCCTTATCTTCTTCCTTCACTCCATTCACTCCATTCACTACACTCTCTTCATTCTCAATTCCGTTACCTTTTTCACCAACCTCTTTGAAATTTCTCAATTTGATTTTCACATTGTATTTTTTAAATAATATATTCAAATAGTTCTTATCAATCTTCTCCTGTTCGTCAACATCTAATGTTTTATTAACCTTACTCTTATCCTCTTCACCTTCACCTTCACCTTCACCTTCACCCTCATCATCTCTATTATTTTCATCATCACTATCTCTATCTCTATCTTTATCACTTTTTCCAACTAACAAATCTGAAATCTCCTCATCATTGCTATTGTATAAATACATATACACATAGTAATCAAATTCAACTGCACTGGATATTCTCGACACAAACTTCAAAAGTGGTAGTCTCTTAATTAATCCACATTTAAACTCATCAAAAAATTTTGGTGGCGATATCACCTCAACCAATTCCTCTTCAAATATCGATATATTAAAATTAACGTTTGGCGAAATCTTGAGATACGATTTAAACATAAATATCCAGTTAAATACATATGAAAATCTCCAATTGGACCTAATGCTTTCCAACATCGAATCATATGGAGAAACCTCGCAAGGCAAATATGCTGGCAATTTTAGTAGCTGTCCAACGTGATTTTCACTCACTTGACCCTTAACGCATGAATCCAACAACCCATTAACAGGATGTTCACTCTCAACATCAAGAGACTTCTTTGAAGGCATTCTGTCGTGGCGACAATAAAGACAAAAAATGCTGTTTGCTCAATACACCTCTCTTCCTTTCTTGAAAAGTCGTTTTTCTAGTGAAAAATTCCCACACGGTCCCATGTAGATGGATCCAATAGGGTAAGCGCAAATTTAAAAATTTAAAAATTTAAAAATTTTAAATTATCTTTGGGTCTGGAGGTTGTTTTGGGGTTTAAAATAATTTTTATTCATTCAATCTTATCGAATTATTGGGTTTTTTTTCAATCTCTTTTAACTTCAGCCCTTGAAGAATTTACATAAATATTATAGAGTTTTCTCTAGTTTTCCCTGGTTTTTGTTTTTTTCCTTTTTGTTTTTGAAATCTTTCTCGTTTTTTCATCCATTTTTCAAGTCAACAATTCTCAATTCGAGTTTATTACTATACTATACTGTATTATATATAAGAAATATTTCTATATCTTATTTTTCAGTTTTTTTGTGTTCTTCTGAAAGATGTCTATTGAAGAAGTTGATGCCGCTGTTTCCTTAGAGGAATTAAGAGATATTCTTATTGATAAAACTGGTGACACCAAGCTAGCCAACAGGTTTAGAGCGTTGTTCAATTTGAAATCCATTGGTGAAGAATTTCAAATCAATGCCGAAAAAGCAAACAGGGCAATCGAATACATATGTCAATGCTTTAATGACGAATCAGAACTATTAAAACACGAAGTCGCTTATGTCTTGGGACAAACAAAAAATCTTCATGCTGCTACTTATCTTCGTGATGTCCTTGAAGATCAAAACCAACAAGTTATGGTCAGACATGAAGCTGCCGAGGCTTTAGGTGCTTTAGGTGATAAAGATTCATTGCCTTTGTTGACAAAGTATTTCAATGAAGATCCATTGATTGAAATCAGACAAACTTGTGAGTTGGCTATAGAAAGAATAAATTGGGAAAAAACTTCTAAAAAAAATGAAGTTTTGGAAAAATCTGCTTACTCTTCAGTTGATCCTGCACCTCCTTTACCCTTGAATCAGGATTATAAGATTGACCAATTGAAAAAGATTCTCAACAGTCAAGAAGAAACCTTATTCAATAGGTATAGAGCCATGTTTAGATTGAGAGATATTGGTAGCGATGAAGCTTGTAAGGCATTAGCTTCTGCATTTGCTGACCCTTCTGCATTGTTGAAACACGAAATTGCTTACATATTTGGTCAAATTTGCAACCCAGTTGTTGTGCCTGATTTGGTCAAGGTGCTCAAGAAAAAGGATGAAGCTCCAATGGTTAGACACGAAGCTGCTGAAGCTTTGGGAGCAATTGCTACTGATGACGTTTTGCCTGTGTTGAAGGACATGTTAAAAGACGATGTTGACGTTGTCAAAGAGAGTGCAATTGTTGCTTTAGACATGTTCGAGTACGAAAATTCAAATGAAATTGAGTATGTTACCGTCAAAAATTAGCCAATTGCTGTTTTAAATTATGTATTGAAACCTTGGGCTCCTTTTTATCATATCATTTATTACCATTATATAACTATATCACTATATCACTATACTATTATATCGTTTAATTTTTAATCTTTATTCTGGTTTAGGTAGGTTTGATTCTTTCTTTATCAAGACCCCACACAACCTCAGTCGTAAAGGTTCTCGCAGTCTCTCACAGAAAAATGCAGCTACGTGCGGCCTTTAAAATGAGACCTCTATCCTGGTTCTTTTATTGCTTAGTCAGCACATGCCATTTTTTAAAATTAAAATTACTTTTTAGATCTTGCAATTTTTTGGAGTTTTCAATCTTCAATTTACCTGACTGTATTATAATTATAGTATAAATAGTTTTTTGTACATAAATCATTGATTGTCAATAACAATGAATAATTATCCTCCTCCTCCTTCTCCATCGCCACCTCCACCACCTCCTTCACCACCCCCTTCACCACCTCCACCACCATCTCCACCACCACCTCCTTCATTACATCCAATATTTCGTGACAGTGATTTAATACCACCACCACCACCACCATCAGATTCCATTGAATCGGGTCAGTTTTCTGCTCAAATAGATAGTGCTAATGGCAACCATCCTGGTTTGAATTTTTATGAGGAATTTAATGATATTGATCTTGATAATGATAATGAGTTGATGCAAAGACAAAAAGAATGGTTTCGAATCCAGAAATTAAGATTCAAACCCAAGGTATCTTCAAAAAAACGATTTGGTGGTTTGGTGCATCCAACAAAATTTGAAATGCCTCCTGAACATTTAAGAAAAATTATCTTCGACCATGGAGATATGTCCTCAAAATTTTTCCAGAATGATAAAAGATCATTTCTAGGGTCTTTGAAATACATGCCTCATGCAATTTTAAAACTATTAGAAAATATGCCTCAACCTTGGGAGCAAATTAAAGAGGTGAAAGTCCTATATCATACTACTGGTGCTATAACATTTGTAAATGAAACTCCAAGAGTTATTGAACCCGTCTATATTGCCCAGTGGGCAACCATGTGGTTGGTGATGAGAAGAGAAAAAAGAGATAGAAGACATTTCAAAAGAATGAGATTTCCACCATTCGATGATGAAGAACCACCTTTAGATTACATGGAAAATATTGAGGATTTAGAACCCCTCGATTCAATACAGCTAGAACTTGATAAAAATGAAGATAAAAATGTTTATGATTGGCTTTATGATTATAAACCGTTATTGGATAGTAAATATCATGAAAATAATCCTAAATTGAACTTTATAAACGGTTCTTCTTATAACAAATGGAATCTAAATTTAAATCAAATGGCTGATCTTTTAAGATTGTCAACTCCATTGTTATCCGAAAATATTGATAAAAATTACTTTTTTCTTTTCGATAAAAAATCATTTTTCACTGCAAAAGCATTAAATATTGCCATACCTGGTGGTCCAAAATTTGAACCGCTATATAAAGATATTGAACCTGAGCTAGAAGACTATGGTGAATTTAACTCAATTGACAGAGTAATAATCAGAATTCCTATAAAAACTGAATATAGAATAAGTTTTCCTTATCTTTATAATTCTTCAGTGCGATGTGTCGAGGCTAGTTCTTATAGTGAGCCTATTAATTTGTATATTAAAAATGATAATCCTGATATTTCCACTTTTGAATTTAATGAAAGTTTCAATCCTATAACACAGAGAAATTTAGTTACAAATAAAGATTTGCGAAAATTTGAAGACTATGGATTTGATCCAATTACTGGGGATGACCTTGATGATGATTTTAAAATTTTGCCATCAAAAATAAAACCATTTTTGGCTTCAGAAAATTTGGAAAATGAGAAGGTGAATAGTGCTATTCAGCTATGGTGGTCACCTTATCCTTTTAATCGTCGGTCAGGCAGAATGGTCAGAGCACAAGATGTCGCGCTAGTCAAGAAATGGTATTTGCAACATCCTCCTCCTGGTTATCCTGTCAAAGTTAAAGTTTCCTACCAAAAGTTATTGAAAACTTATGTGCTTAATGAATTGCACAAAAAGAACCCAAAAGTAACAAGAAATGTTAGAAAAGTAAAATTGTTAAACTCTCTCAGAAATACTAAATTTTTTCAACAAACATCTATTGACTGGGTTGAAGCAGGTCTACAGGTCTGCAAACAAGGTCATAATATTTTAAATTTACTAATTCACAGAAAGGGTCTAGTTTATCTTCATTTAGATTATAATTTTAATTTAAAACCAACCAAGACATTAACCACAAAAGAAAGAAAGAGATCTAGATTTGGTAATGCATTTCATCTTATGAGGGAGATTTTGAAAGTTATTAAACTTTTAGTAGATGTTCAAGTTCAATACAGACTAGGTAACGTTGACGCCTTTCAATTAGCGGACGGGATATATTATATTTTGAATCATTTGGGTCAATTAACTGGTATTTATCGCTACAAATATAAAGTAATGCATCAAATAAGATCTTGCAAAGATTTGAAACATGTCGTCTATTACAGATTTAATGTTACAATTGGAAAAGGTCCCGGGTGTGGTTTCTGGCAGCCTGCTTGGAGAGTTTGGATATTTTTCTTAAGAGGTATAATTCCCTTATTAGAAAGGTGGCTAGGAAATTTGTTAGCTAGACAATTTGAAGGTAGGCATTCGAAAGAAGTCACCAAAACTATTACTAAGCAAAGAGTTGATTCGTATTATGATCTCGAATTAAGAGATGCTGTTATGCATGATATATTAGACATGATACCTGAAGGAATAAGACAGTCTAAAGCTAAAACAATTCTTGCTCATTTGAGTGAGGCCTGGAGATGTTGGAAGGCAAATTTGCCATATAAAGTTCCAGGATTACCTGAACCTATACAACAAATAATTAATCGTTATATTAAAGCGAAAGCAGATGGCTGGATTTCAGTTGCACATTATAATAGAAAAAGAATAAGAAGTGGCACTAATATTGAAAAAACTGTTGCAAAAAAGAATCTTGGTAGATTGACCAGATTATGGTTAAAAAACGAACAAAATCGTCAAATAAGTTTTCAAAAAGATGGACCTTACATATCAACGGATGAAGCTATCACAATACATTCTCTCATGGTTCAGTGGCTAGAAGATAGAAAATTCCAACCAGTTCCGTTTCCTCCACTAAGTTACAAATATGATACAAAATTACTCGTGCTAGCATTAGATAATTTAAAGGAAGGATTTGGATCCAAAGGACGATTAAATGCAAGTCAGAGGGAAGAATTAGCTTTGTTAGAACAGGCATATGATAACCCACATGATTGTCTTAACAGAATAAAGAGGTTTATTTTGACTCAAAGAGTATTTAAAGATGTGAACCTTGATATGATGGATTATTATGATTATATTCAACCAACATATGAAATTGATCCTTTAGAAAAAATAACAGATGCTTATTTAGATCAGTATTTATGGTTTGAGGCTGATCGTAGACAATTGTTTCCTAGTTGGATAAAGCCTTCAGATTCAGAAATCCCCCCTTTGATGACATATAAGTGGTGTCAAAGCATTAACAACCTAGAAGATGTTTGGGACACTTCTAAAGGTCAGTGTAATGTTATGTTGCAAACAACTCTAAATAAGATTGCAGAGAAGATAGATTTTACATTACTTAATAGACTATTACGATTAATAATCGATCCCAATATTGCTGATTATATCACTGCCAAATATAATGTTTCTATTAACTACAAAGATATGAGTCATGTTAATACTTATGGAATTATAAAAGGCTTAAGATTCTCATCATTTGTATTTCAGTTTTATGGGTTGATAATAGATTTGTTACTTCTTGGTCCAGAAAGAGCTGCTGAACTAGCAGGTAATGAAACTAACGATGAGCATCCAATTAAACTCTATTGTCGTTACATTGATAAGATATACATGTTTTTTAGATTTGAAAATGAAGATGCTGATGATTTGATTAAAGATTTTCTTTCGGAAAACCCTGATCCAAATTTTGAGAATGTTATTAATTATAATAACCGTCGTTGTTGGCCTAGGGATCAGAGAATGAGATTAATGCGTCATGATGTTAATCTTGCTAAAGCTGTTTTCTGGCAAATTAGTTATCGTGTTCCAATGTCATTAACATCGTTAGAGTGGGATTCTGATGATACTTTTGTGTCCGTTTATAGTAAGGATAATCCCAATTTGTTATTTACAATGTGTGGCTTTGAAGTTAGAATATTGCCAAAATGCCGATCAAATGAAGATTCTTCTGTTAAAGAGGGAACCTGGAAACTTATTAATCAAGAAACAAAAGAAAGGACAGCAATAGCCTATCTCCAAGTATCACAGGAACAAGTGAAAAAGTTTAATAACCGTATCAGACAAATTTTGATGTCTTCTGGTTCAACTACATTCACAAAGATAGCAGGTAAATGGAATACAGCGTTAATTGCATTGTTTTCATATTTTAGAGAAGCTGTTATATCAACCGAATCATTGCTTGATTCTTTGGTCAAATGTGAAACAAAAATTCAAACAAAAGTTAAAATGGGATTAAATTCAAAGATGCCTACTCGTTTCCCTCCTGCTGTATTTTATACTCCAAAGGAATTGGGAGGTCTTGGAATGCTAAGTGCATCTCATATTTTAATCCCTACTTCTGATTTAAGATGGTCTCAACAAACAGACACAGGAATTACACATTTTCGTTCAGGTATGACACATCAAGATGAAAAAATAATCCCAACAATTCATAGATATATTTTATCTTGGGAAGAGGAATTTACTGATTCTCAGAGAGTTTGGGCAGAATATGCAATCAAAAGAAGAGAAGCAATCCAGCAGAACCGTCGTCTTGCTTTTGAGGACATGGAAGATAATTGGGACCGAGGTATTCCAAGAATAAGTACATTGTTTCAAAAGGATCGACACACACTTGCTTATGACAAAGGTCATCGTATTCGAACAATTTTCAAACAATACTCGATGACATTATACAATTCGTTTTGGTGGACAAGCAATTTTCATGATGGTAAATTGTGGAATTTAAATGCATATCGTACGGATGTTATTCAGGCTCTTGGTGGTATTGAAACTATTTTAGAACACACTCTATTTAAGGCAACTGGATTTGATTCTTGGGAAGGTTTATTTTGGGAAAAAGCTTCTGGTTTTGAAGATTCATTAAAGTTTAAAAAATTAACAAATGCTCAAAGGTCCGGTTTGAGTCAAATACCTAACCGTCGTTTTACATTATGGTGGTCTCCAACAATTAATCGTGCAGATGTTTATGTTGGTTTTTTGGTGCAGTTGGATTTAACTGGGATATTTCTTCATGGGAAAATACCCACTTTAAAAATTTCATTAATTCAGATTTTCCGCGCTCATTTATGGCAAAAAATTCATGAAAGTGTTGTTTTTGATATTGCACAAGTTTTTGATCAGGAATCTGAACAATTACAAATTGATTCTGTTCAAAAAGAGGCGATCCATCCTCGTAAATCGTACAAGATGAATTCATCATGTGCAGATATATCATTGGCTAGTTCATACAAATGGTCAGTGAGCAAACCATCATTATTATATGACAAAAGTAATGAGTTTAATGCAACTACGACCGAAAAATATTGGATTGATATTCAATTACGTTATGGAGATTATGATTCGCATGATATTTCTCGATATGTTCGATCTAAATTTCTTAGTTACACTACGGAGGCTTCAAATTTATATCCCTCGCCAACAGGTGTTATGATTGCTATTGACCTTGCTTATAATATGTATGATGCATATGGGAATTGGTTTCCGGGTTCGAAACAATTGGTGCAAAATGCGATGAGAACTATAATGAAAGCCAATCCAGCGTTATATGTTTTGCGGGAAAGAATTCGTAAAGGGTTGCATTTATATCAGTCTCAGCCACAAGAAGCATTTTTGAATTCTACAAATTATTCTGAGTTGTTTGGAAATGACACGCAATTTTTCATTGATGATACGAATGTTTATCGTGTTATTGTGCATAAAACGTTTGAAGGGAATATCGCTACAAAGCCTATAAATGGAGCAGTATTTATATTTAATCCTAAAACAGGAGAGTTGTTTTTAAAGATTATTCATGCAAGTGTATTTGCCGGACAAAAGAGATTAGGGCAATTATCAAAATGGAAAACAGCAGAAGAAGTGACAGCGTTGATTCGATCGCTTCCAAAAGAAGAACAACCAAAACAATTAATTTTGACAAGAAAGGGATTGATGGATCCATTGGAAAACCATATGTTTGATTTTCCAAATATCCGGATCCGGTTATCAGAGTTGCAATTACCATTTCAAGCAGCAATGAAAATTGAAAAGTTGGCAGATATTATTTTAAAAGCCAATGAGCCCAAAATGGTGTTATTCAATCTTTATGATTCTTGGTTGAAAACAATATCTTCGTACACAGCGTTTTCTCGTCTTTTATTGATCTTAAGGGCGCTTCATATCAATCCAGAAAAGACCAAACTAATCTTGGTGCCTGACAGCAGTGTTGTTGTTGAAGAACATCATATTTGGCCCACATACAGCAATAAAGAGTGGTGCGAGATTGAAATTAAATTGAGAGATTTGATTCTTAATGATTACGGAAAGAAAAGTAACGTCGATATCAAGTCGTTAACACAGTCTGAAATTCGGGATTTAATATTGGGACAAAATATTAAAGCGCCATCTGCCAAAAGACAGCAAATCGCTAAGATTGAAGAACAAAATGGAGAAAGCTTGAATGGTGAGGAGCCATCACAGCTAACAGCAATGACGACCAAAACTACAAATGTTCATGGGGAAGAAATTGTTACAGTGACAACCAGTAACTATGGACAAAAGACCTTTTCATCCAAGACGGAATGGAGAAACCGGGCTATTTCGACAACAAGTTTACATTTGCGTGCTAAGCACATTTATGTCAACTCGGATGAAATTCTTGATGATGATAGTTATACGTATGTCTTGCCCAAAAACTTGTTGAAAAAGCTTATTTTGATATCAGACTTGCGGACGCAGGTTGGTGGATTCTTGTATGGAAAATCACCAAAGGATTTTGAGAAAGTGAAAGAAATCAAGTGCATTGCTTTAGTTCCCCAATTAGGAAACCTCAACTCGATTGAATTTCCGAAAAAGCTACCCAGTGAGGAATTTCTCAAAAAAAACAAGCTCGAACCGTTGGGATGGATACACACACAGTCTCAGATTCCACAGATGATGAGTGCGATGGACATAATGACGCAATCGGGGATAATGAGGGAGAACCCTGAGCTGTGGGAGGCTTCCAAGGTGATTGATTTGACGGTGTCGTTCACACCAGGCTCTGTGACTTTGGCAGCGTACAACTTGAGTGAGAAGGGGCGCCAGTGGGGCTTGAGCAACAGGGACTTGAGCTCCAGTGAACCGCAGGGGTTCTTGCCGACGTTTGGAAAGAAGTCGCAATTGATTCTCTCTGACAAGATGATGGGCTTTTTCATGGTGCCGGACACAGACGTGTGGAACTACTCGTTCATGGGCATCGAGTGGAACGCCGCCGACGACTACGAGTTGAAGGTGGACATCCCCCTCCCCTTCTACCACGAGCTGCACCGCCCCATCCACTTCAGCAATTTCAACGAGCTCGAGAACGATGAGCTCGAGGTGGACCAACAGGATGTGTTTGCGTAACGCCAAGCGCCAACCAGAAACCAAGCTCCAGAAACCAAGCTTCAGAAACCAGGCTCCAGGCTCTCAGCGCAAGACACCGCGCCCTGGCGTCGTGTCGTGCAAGGGTACCGAGGGCACGCCAAGGGAGCGTCCATTTCCGGGAAGTGCGCTGTTTGGCACTACCGGCCGATCACATGCCGCAGTCATTTTGGGTGCTTTTTTACCACTGTTAGGCTTTCGCACTGCTTAAGCTCAGTCTTGCAAGCCTGGTTCTATCTTATCACCCACAACTTCTTATATATCCACCCAGGTCTCCTGTTTCCTCAATTGTCATTTGCTGCTCTCGGCCTGCTATTGTCTTTGAGCTACTGTGCAACTGCTTTCAAACTGCCCTGGAACTACTTTGGAACTACTCTGGAACTACTCTGGAACTACCCTAAAATCTCTTTTTTCCCTCTTGTTACTCTCCATCAACCATGTTATCACATTTGTCCCAGGTTTATCGTAAGAATAAAAAGAAGATTATCATAACTTCCTCTGTCTTGGGCTTGACTTATATCATATCTAAATATGTGAACCAGAAAGTCACTGCCTACCAAAACCAGATCCAGGAAGAAAAGATAACCAAAGAACAGATTAAGCGAAGATTCCAGGAGACTCAAAAGGAGGCACTTTTCACCATCTTTGCCTTGATTCCTGCTTTAGATACCCCAATTTTTAAATCTCTACCTGTCGAGCAAACCACTAAACTATTGCAACAGAAAAAACTTCAAAGAAGTCTTAATATCTCTTCTTCGGCCCCTAACAGTTTGGCTTCTCCCTCTATTCTTTCCAATTCTGATGATAACCATCCAAAATCAGAGAATCAAAACTCTTCCTCTGTTCTAAAAGATAAAAAAACAAAGGTAGAATTATGGTCTGATTTAAAAATACAAACTATAACTAGATTTTTAACCGTTATCTATTCTAATGCCTTTTTAATCGTTTTAATTAGATTACAATTAAATATATTGGCTAAAAAGGAATATCTTGAAACTGCTTTGAAATTGGCCAAAATTAATACACAAGAATTTGAAAATTCTCAATCTTTTTCCTATTTGCCCAACTTTTTATCCTTTCCAAAAAATCCCATAACCAGATTATTCAGTTTTAATAAAAATTCAAATTTAAACAATAATAATAATAATAATAATAATAATAATAATAATAATAATAATAATAATAATA
>JAKTTS010000163.1:0-28940 GCA_030560485.1 Ascoidea tarda (nom. inval.) | reverse complement strand
GTATAGTCATTTGACTCGCATATTGAATTTAGTGTTTTTTTATTTTTTTCATCATATAATAAAGTAAAATAGGAAAAGGTTTCTTCAAAATCATGAGAGCCATCAGGTAATGCTTGAAAAGGCAAAACCGGCCACATTGATGATAATTTTTTCAAGTTTTGATTATTTAAGGAATTATCAGGGTTGTTGATGTCGATTAAACCATTTTGATCAATCCAGTATTCGATTTCAGGACCTCGTGAGTGATTAAAGTCTACTAAGCAAACAGAGAAAATGATTGGGTTGGTTTTATAAAAAGAGGATAAGAAAACTTGAGAATGAATAGAAGAGTTTGAAGTTTGTGATAATTGAACTGGCGACAAGATAAGTTTAGGGGATGTTTGGATCTGAAATTGTTTTTTTTGTTTTACCGGACTTAAAGAAGGAAGTTGTTTGATGAGTTTAGAGGTGATGGATGAAGTAGAAGAGTTATTTTTAAGAGTGGAACTGCCATTAGAGTGAGATGGGGATAGAGGAAGAAAAGGTAGTGAAGGAAGTGGATGGGATTTGAGGGTTGAAGATCTTTTATGGTGTATGAGATTATTTGGAGATGGAGAGGTTAGAGAAGACAAAGACTTTCGTTTTGATAGTGGAGAAGAAGGTCTTTTATGAATTGATTTGATGCGATGTAAACCAGATCGAGAGTTGACAGGAGAAATGCCGTAGAAACCTTCATTATTTGGGGTAATTTTTGAGTCTCTATAAGTGTTATTATCTAAGGAATTAAGATTATTGTTATTATTAATGCTGGTATTATTAACGGTGGTATTATCTATGAAGTTTGGACTTTCGGTATTGATGCTATCGGTTGTAGTACTGTTATCAGACGAGCTGATACTGTTGTTTATATTGCTGTTGGTCGTATTTGTTAATGGGGGTTTCTGCAAAGGCTTGTTGGTGTCTCTAATGTCATTATGGCGGTTGTCATCGTCAGTGTCACCATGAATGTATTTGGAAGGGTAGTTAATGTTGGTGTAGGCCTCGTTGTACGTATTGTTGTGATGATTGTTGTCTATGTTCTGGAAAGTGCCATTTTTGCTTGCACTGGAAATGATCTTCAAGTCGTCATAGTCGTTTGACCAGGGGTTTATCTCCAAGTAATCATCTATAATATCATCAACAGCAGAAATGCTGACCGATATAGGCTTGTGGCCAAATATGCTGATGTTCTCGTCTGAGCCAATTCGGTTGTAGTAATTGTCGTTCATAGCAGAAGAAATAGGAGGCGACAAACCAGATACAAACAGAAAGAAGATATATATTGGACAATGCAGTATTATCCACAGCTGAAGGAGTGGAGGTTCTGAGGAAAGAGAGTCTTGAAAACGCCCGGAAAGATGAAACGGAGCGGAGCGCGACGGTTTGAACCTGCGAAAACCACTAGCCATTGCCGGTACGCGAAAAGTCGGCCGGCTTTCGAGCGGCCAACCGAATCCACCGACAAAAGCCGTTCGGCAGCTTCCGAGTTGGTTTAATTTATTGAATTCCTTACGTAGCTAGAAATCTATCATTTATGCAGTTGTTTTAAATACTGTTATTGGATTTCAAGCATTCTGTCAAGCATAATGTAGTTGTTTTTAACTTAGTTTATTACACGTTAGTCTTAGATCTATTTATTAACAATTCGCACTGCAAAAGATAATTAATCTCCAACTTATAAACTCAAGGAAAATCTACAAGGTTTTAAAAACAATATAAATCGGCTCTAGAGAGAATGTGGTATCAAGAGAAACGACTATTTCAAAAAGCATCGAGACTATTCTTACTGAGGTTTATTTATTTCGCAGAGACCGCCATTTTAGAAATATGACTAAACTAGTCTGAAGAGAAATAGGTGTTTAAACAGCGATGTCGCGTGTAAGTATAATTCAGATACTTTACAGCACGCAGGCGTGTTACTGCAAGACAGCAGGAGTAGCGGGAACTGCAGAAGCTGCGCGGCGAGGTTTGTTTCTGCTGCGTCTGCTGCGTCTGCTAAAAGAAGAAAGTGCAAGACACTGTTTTGTATAAACCCCATAATGACAATCACAAACAGAAACAAATAAACGAAAATATATCACAAAAAAGAAAGAACTGAGAATGGAAAAGAAAAGAGTTGACCGAAACAAACGAAAAGAATTGACGAGGAATACACTGATGAGGTGTGAAAAAATCTATCTCAAAAAAAACAAAAAACAAAAAAAGAACAAAAGAACAGTTTCAATCAGTTTCAATCATAGGGGTATCGGAATATCGCACTGAGGATTGTGTTTGTGCAATTCTTGCTGGTGAGCAGAGATCAATTTTGGCACTAAATTCGTTACTGATAGATACGTTAGCATTGGAACTATCAGCTTCATTTCGATCTTCAGTAAATGGTTTATTTGGAGAACCGCGAGTATTGAAATTAGACTCTGTACTCAGATATTTCTCAGCTCCATCTGCTATTTTGGATCTATTTCTTTTAAATTTCTTTCCAAAATTCTTAAATTTTTCATTTAATTTTTCACGACTTGATTTGGTACTCGATGTTGAAATGATAGATCCCATACTAGTATCTCCATCCAACGATGTTCGGGAGGCCAATGTCAGTGAAGAAATATTACTTGATGCAACTGACTTATTTGAACTATCTTGAGTTAGTGTCCCATTTGATATACCATTGCTAGGTTTGGAATTCAATGAGATTTCTCTCAAAGAGAAATCTTTGGTATCACTGCTATCTAGGTTCTCATCAATACTTGGTCTAAATCTACTTAAACTAACATTACCAAGTATATTATCATCTGTTTTTTCGAATATAATATCTTTGGGTAAAAGGCTCGACTTAATTTTTTGTTCCTTTTTAAGTTTATTATTCAATTGTTGTGAAAACGGTTCTTTCATTATTTCGTCTTCATCATTTGACGAGCCGTCAAATGTTGTATTGAGATCAATCTCACTACTAGTATTATGAAGACTAGGTAAATTCCATCGAACTTTTTTAACTTTATTATGTCCACTTCTTATTGGTGATTTGACTTTTTTCGATGAATTTTTTCTAAAAAATTTATTGGGTGATGATGATATCGTAACAGATAAAGGCGACAACAATCGTTTTTCACCAAATCCTTTGTGTTTGTACTTATTTGTACTTGGATTGGAATTAGTAATTATACTTCCGTTGCTATTACTTGTTACCGAAACTGATCTTGGCGATGATTGTCCTTGGAATCTAGCAATTTGATTCAATCTAGGTGTTGAGCTATATGTATATTGGTTAGAGCTAAGGCTAGGTAAGGCTATACCCGAATTTCCCTTTAAGTTGGAAATTAAATTAGTGCCATTACTATTAATATATGTGGCTTTACAATTAATTATATCATGATTAACATTATTAACGTTACTAACACTATTGATCTTATTAATATTGCTGCTCATATTTGAGTTCTGCGAGTTAAAATTAATGATTGACTTTAATGGGGGACTGTTTCTAATCCTACTTATTGATGTTTTTTTGGTTAAATTTGGCGAGGAAATTGGTGAAGAAATTGGAACTGAATTAAATTCCAAGATATCGTCAAAAGAATAAGCATTTAATTTGGTAATAGCTGAATAACAACTATTAAGCAGCTCATTAATTAAAGATAACATTTCATCTCTATTCGTATCCATGTCATCAATTGCATTAATTTCAGTTAATTTTTTAATTGTTATAAAATAGTAGTCAGTTAAAAAATCAAAAGGCCTTAAAAGTTCAATCCCATTTTTCATTACACTTTTATCAAATAAAATCGAGGAATTATAAAGAATTTCACTTTCCATGCTATTCTTTAATAAATTAATGTGCTCATTAAAGATGTGTGTTTCATAATCAGACCATTCATCAAGGTCCTTTAATTTTGTTAAAATTAATTTTGTATTAGACTTAAATACTTTGTGAACTTGATAAAGGCCTTCATTAAGGTATCTGGATTCCAACTCATCAATTTTTAAAGAGATTGAATTAATTAAGACTTCACAAGAACTCTTTAAATCCAATAAATCCGGAGATAATTTTGGATTATTACTAAAATTGTAAATTTTCTTGAAAGATTCTAATAGCATTTGAATTTGATTTCTTTGAATCAAATAAAACTTTCTTTTAGCTAGCAATTTTGATTTAATTAATTTTTCATGGTTGTAGTTAATTAAAATTAGTTTAATGCTATCAATTGATTTAATTAATTGAATAAGACAATTTTCCTTTTTGGATTTATAATTGTTTAAATTTTGCTTGACAACTTTTGATTCTCTTTTTCGTAAATCGTCAATTTCTTGTTTTTGTTCAGTGATCATTTTCAAATATGAACTAATATGACGGTCTAAATTTTGGGTATTTCTAGTAATTTTTGTCTTAATTTGTTTTGCTCTATCAGCATATTTTAAGGTGTTTAAAGTTTCGTCATAATGTTGAGATGATGGAGATATACAAACTATCATGACAGTTTTACAATTACCACCAAGAGAAAACTTTAATAAACGAGTTAATTTGGAGTCTCTATAAGGAATATGATTTCTTTTTCTTGGATCGCAAAGAGCATTAATACAATTTCCTAAAGCTAGTAGGGATTTATTAATGTTAGCGCCTTCATGTAATCTTTCACCTCTGTTTTTAGTAGCAGATGCTCTTTCACTACCTGCAAGATCTATTATTGATAAAGTGGCAAAACAGTGCTCTTCAGATAATTGAGCAGTTTTATTTTTTTGATCTATGTTAATTTGTAAAACAGCATGAGATCTTGAAGAAGTCAAGTTTGCTTCAGTTGGAGACATTGTTCTATTTTGGTTACCTAAGATGATCATTTCCATTACTTGGTTAACATCTTTGGGTTTAAGAATGGATAGGTTAGTTACAAAGACTTTTTTGTTTGAATCTTCACGAATATTTAATAATTTTGAGTTTTTTAGAGGATCTAACAAGTCTTTGATTGATTCGTTATAAATCTCCAAATAAGAGAGAGAGATTTCAAAGATTTTAGTATCATTTAAGAGTTCAATTCTTTTGAACAATTCTTTCATTGTAAGGAAAATAATGCCTGGATCATTTTGGTTACCAGAAATTGTATGAGTTTTCCCACAACCAGTTGCACCATAGGCAAAGACAGTGGCGTTAAAACCGTCAAGAACAGAGTCCAATAGAGGTTTTGTAGTTGAATTGAAGACGTCGAATTGGTTTGAACTTTGGTCAAATAGGCGATCGAATACAAAGCGATGTTCTCTTATTCTTGATTTTGAAGAAGGAAAGGCGTTTTTTTGCATTCTTTGTAGAGGGTTAGATTGATTTGAAGGATCGAAGATTAGCATTCTTTCGTCCACTATATCGACGATTTTTCTTATACCATTTGGAGTGTATTTATTATAACCGATGCTATTGTTGTTGTTATCAAAATTGGAATTGCTTGGATTTTGTCTTCTTGATGGATTGGAAGATAAAGCGCCATCACCTAGAAACAATTGGTCTTCTTTTTGGGTTATTAATTTTGAGGATTCTGATTCAGTAAAGGGACGAAGTCTTACACAGACAGAGATTGAGGATTCTTTTGTTGGAGAGCTTATCAAGTTGTTAATATCATTAGGTATTGTCATTATGAGTGGGAAAAGACAGTAAATAAACAAATGAATAAAGGTATTTATAAATAAGTGAAAAGTGGATATTAGTGTTGAAGAGAGATATTTTAGATTTTAGATTTTAAATGCTAGGTATTTAATGTCAGACAGGAGAATGGATACAGATTGATAGGTGGAAGTAATTAATCTAAAATTGGTGAGATTTAACTATTGAAAATCATTAATTAAATCGAGTTGAATTTAATTGAATCGAGTTGAATTTAATTGAATGCACTTCAATTATAATATAGAATAATATTGGTAAAATGTGAATTGTAAATAGTGAATTGGTTTACTATGGTAAATCAGATCAGTAAGTAAATAGCCAGGTGGAACTGATAAAAGAAAGCAAAAAAAAAAGAAAGGTGGAAATATAAGATAAAAAATGAATTAAATATGATATAAAAAGCAGTTGATCTAGTTTTAATCCGATGTTATTCTATTAATCAAATAATTTGAGTATTCTAGCCAGTTGGATAAATTGGAATATATCTTAAGAAGTGCAACAAAATTAGTGCTGGTTTATAAGGTAAGACTAAAATGTTAATAACAATTGTAGAGATTCAAGGGATCAAGTAATATAATAGCAAAAAGAAAAATCAGGAAGTATCCACAAATAATGAACGAGTCCTGAACAAAAAATAAATATTATTGAAAGTTGTAAAAGTTGGTGAAAATTGATGAAAATTGAACGATTTTTGATTCAAGATTTCGGAAAAGGTTGTGATGCTCTGTTCTGCTCTGCTGATTTTGCAATAGATTCTATTACTCTGATGCTGGAATATTGTGATGCCCTTTATCACCCTTATAACCCTTATATCTCTCTCCAAAAGCAGCCAGATCAGTAAAGTAAAGATTATCTTTGAGGATGCCTCTTTCTATCTTTTCTATCTCTTTCGTCCCGCACGTCAGACAGAAACAAAACATTCACAAACATTGCCAGCAGATCACGCGCTGTGCACGTGCTAGCCCCGTCTTACACGTGACAACACAAGCTCTTTTTGAGACACACACACAAATTCCCTTTTAGTTAGAAGCACCACCGCAGTGGCACAATCAATGTGCATTGATGTATGATGTCGCACACATATAATTAATTATGTGCCAGGTATAAGTATGCATCTGCATGTATATTTGTGTGACACGCCACACTGGCGTTCTTGTGGCAAGAATTATTTAAACCCAGACCTGTTCATTGAAATATATAACTTATAAAGATTAGTGGAAAGAAGTGTGGAAAGAAATGGGGAACCCATCACAAAACTAGTGACAAGAATAACAAAAAAAAGCAGCTGCAAGATAATAAAAACACCACGAAAGAAAGCCAGAGATGGTGTTCATTTCTTTTTGGCTATTTCCCATTCTTCAGGTGTGAAGTTCTTTTGAGTAAAAGCGTGGATAGCACTTATTTCTTCTTTCAAGGCACTGTTAACCAATCGATGTCTCATTATTCTGTTTTTTTTATTGAATATTTCAGAAACAATTATAACCGCAAATGCTTGTCCACAGCCCCCCGACATATCTTGAACATGTACTATAGAGGCATTCAATCTTTCCTTTATGATTTTTTCTAAAGAACTACTAGTCAAATGTTCTTTTTTATTCCCAATATTTCTGTCGGTAACATCTTCAGTGTGTAGGCTTAACGATCTATTTGATCCGTTATGAGAACTAGGAGAACCAGGGCTACTTTGATCACTTTGATTACCTCGATCGATGGTATGACTATGGCCATGGTTGTGACTATGATTATGACTATATGGATGTGTATGTGTGTGATTATGTGTAT
Organism: Ascoidea tarda (nom. inval.); assembly: GCA_030560485.1. NCBI lineage: Eukaryota > Fungi > Ascomycota > Saccharomycetes > Ascoideales > Ascoideaceae > Ascoidea > Ascoidea tarda (nom. inval.). The sequence continues at coordinate 21,505 of JAKTTS010000163.1, read as the reverse complement.
ATGTATGGCTCGAATGAGAATGTGAATGAGAATGAGATGAAATATCTGCTTTAGCTTCCATTTTTATTTGATTGTCAGGGTGTGTGTGCTATTGTAATATAATGGTAAAGTTCACTTGAAAGAAATTACTTGGAAAACTTGAAGAAAGTAATCAATATTTATACGATAGGGAACAATTTCAAATATTGGATAAAAACAAAACCTGGATATGTCGTTAAAACCGTAATACTACAAAATAGTTTCTAATTTTTTCAACTTTTTTCAACTTTTTATAACTTTTTATTACTTTTTCTAATTATTCGTTCAATTGACTACGATATAGGGTTCGATTTAAATTTACACTACTCATGCTATCTCCAACAATAAAGATAATCCTTTACTACTTTTCCTCCAGTTAAGCTTTTATTCCCTTATATCTGCTCACTCCTGCTTGCGCAGCTTCTGACTAATCACAAAGCACACATTTGTAAGCAAACTGCACGTGAGACACCGCGTTTATGAGCCTCACAAACCGGTGATGGTGGCTGCTCGATTTACTTCCGAGAAACTTTAGTTTTTCTGGGAATTCCGGCCTATGTGATTTTTTATTGTTTGCTTTTGTTCTTATCTCTGCTACTTCTGCTGTTTCTGTTTCTTTTGCTTTTTAATATCTGTCCCATCATGAAGCCCATCTCCACTAAAACTTTGAAAAATGCTGTTTCTGCTATCCAGAAATTGTATCCTTTAGAATACGCTGACAACGCCTGGGACAACACTGGTTTATTGCTAGATTCCTCTATTCCATCACCTTCCCAATATAATAATAATGCTGAGAACGATAACGAGAACGATAAAATATCAATTTTATTAACTATTGATCTCACTCAATCTGTTGTCAATGAAGCAATTCAAAACAAAACAAATTTAATCTTAGCTTATCATCCTTTTATCTTTTCTGGAATTAAACGGATTCAACCAAATTTAAATCCACAACACAATTCAATCCTAAAATTAATTCAAAATAATATCTCAGTTTATTCTCCTCATACTTCAGTCGATTCAATTAAAAATGGCATAAACGATTGGTTAGTCAACGGTTTGTTAAATTTTCAAAAAAATTTAATTGATTCGTCAAATTCAATCCAACCACTTAAAAATCAACCCTCAAATGACATCGAAGGCTTTGGTAGATTGGTCTCTTTAAATATCCCAGTTAACTTGAACCAAATCGTCTCGAACATTAAAAAAAATTTAAATTTAAATCATCTCCAAATTGCTTTAGCCAATAAAAATAGATCACCTAGTAATACTACTGATCTTAAATCAATCGATGTATCAACCATAGCTGTTTGTGCAGGATCTGGTTCTTCAGTTTTTAAACAGTTATATGATCAAAAAATAGACTTGTACTATACAGGTGAGCTATCCCATCACGATGCCCTATATCTTAATGAAATAGGCTCAAATGTTATTGCTTGTAATCATTCGAATACTGAAAGAGGCTATTTAAGTATTATGAAAGAAAATCTATTTGATGAATTATCATCATCTTTCAGAACAGTCGATATTGCCATCGCAAAGACTGACCAAGATCCTTATCGAGTAGTATAAACAAGCCATTATGTAAATAAATAAATAAATAGTGAATATTGATTGAAATAACTTTAACATATATAAACCAATAAAATAAAAAACATAAAATAAAATAAAATAAAATAAAATTCTAAGAAAAAAAATATTAAAAAAAATTAAAACTTAAAAAATTAACTAGCTGTATGTTTCTCTATTTTAAATTTAAACCTCTAGTTTTTCTTTGTTATATTGTATCTTTAAATTCTTAAATAACTTCTTGCTCTTCTTATTATCCCCAAACCGAATCTGGTTATATACTTTGCTCATCTTTAAAAACAAAAACTTATCACAAATCCAAAATATCAATAAATTCATCCCAGAAAAAATAATTATAAAAATCTTAAAAAAATTTGAGGTATAGGTTAACTGCATCAATCCTCCCAATTTAGAATCAGCGTTGAGGTAAACCAATCCAATAGAAAATAAAATTGCAATTAAAACATTTAAAACAAATGGCTTGTTATTAAATGAACTTTCTCTATATGGAGGGCCCTGAGTTAAAATGATCGCAGCTAAGATATACTCAAAATTAGAAAATTAAAACAAAACTGTATTATCTGATGAATCAACTGCGTCATCTCCCCCAGGAATAGGTTTAATATACCATTCTTCTTGTTGCACTATTTTCCATATAATAAACTGAAAAATTATTACTATAATAATATTGCCAACTAATGGTATTAAAATCTTTGGTGAAACCAAATTTGCTGTCGGCCTCTTTCTAACCAATTTTTCATACGGTTTTGACCACGACATAAATATTGCTATTGGCAATATCAAAAACAAATCAATCCATAAAAATTGAAAATCTCCCAAGTTAGATCCCTTTTTATAGAGTATTGAAATTGTCACAAACTGAATAGCTGAATATAAACTCATATACTTGAAACAACTAAAGCTTGTAACTAAAGCTGCTCTTCCCTCTTTCATCAAATCAAGCACGCATGATATCTCGAACACTGTAGATGTAAAAGGTGCTGCGACTGATGCCTCTGCTTCCGACAAGGATATCCCAACATCAGCAGCTTTTAACGCACCGCAATCATTTGCACCATCTCCACAAAACCCAACTGTATAATCAAGATTTTGTAGCTGTTCAACCAATTCATGTTTTTCATCTGGTGACATTCTTGCAAAGATATTAGCTTTCATTAATATTTTTCGAATGTAATCTTGTGAGAATTTTTCCTCAAATTCGTTAGATTGATTATTTGGATCATTCTCGTTTTCTTCAATTTCTTTAGCTGCACAATTAAGATTTAAAACAAATCTGAAAACATCACCCGTAACCGCTAAACAATAATCGCTATAGCACAGATGAGTTGGTGCAAGTGTAACAGAATCTAAAATATCTTCAGGTTCATCGACGTTTTCCCATAAAATGGAAGAACTATTATAATTTTCATTAAACACAGTTCTCGGGATATAGATTTTAAAATCATCACTATTACTAACTAATTCGCATTCTTTTGCGACACTAATAGCAGTAAGAATATTATCACCAGTACACATAATAGTTCTAATATTAGCAACTTGGTTTAATTCATGGAGGGTTGGTGTAGTTTGATTTTTTAATTTGTTTTCAAAAATAATAAATCCTAAAAAGTTCAAATTTGATTCCACTTCTCTTCTATCTTTTCTATCCAAAAGTTTTGTTGGAAGATCTGCAATTCTTTTATAAGCACAAGCAATGACTCTATAACCATTATGTGTGTATTTATGTAATAATAAATTATAATCTTCAGGTAATGATTCTCTATTGCAAATTCTCAAGATAACTTCGGGCGCGCCCTTTGTGAAAACATAGACGTCGTTTTCTTCAGTATCACCCCTATAAATAGGTTTACAAATTGCTGACATTCTTCTAAGAGAGGGAATAAATTCATAAGATTTAACGATTCCAAAATAATTATTTTGATCATTAACATCTAAACGTGTTTCAGTTGTTGGTTTAACAATTGCAGGATATATAATAGGTTCTTCGTTTTGTTGTTCAACTAAATAGTCCTCAATATAATCCCATTTGGTGAATTCAAACATTTTATAATCTAAAGGATCACCAATAAGATCATTATCGACTTTTCTTAAGGAATGGCAGCAACAAAGGGAAAGTAGAAAATTCATTGAATTATAATCACTAAGCGATTTTTTAGCATAATTTAAATTTTGGTTTCGAAATAGATCATTTATATCTTTTATTAGTGGACCGAATGAAATCGAGCTTTTGTTGCTATCTTTTGTTTTTATAGAGGTTGAATGAATTCCAAGAATGTCCAAACCATCCTCGGTTAGAGTTCCGGTTTTATCAAAACAAAAAACATCGATTTTACCAGCAACATTAACTTTAGAAGGACTAACACAAAAAATGTTTTTATTTTTCAATCTATTGATCGCAAAACTTGTACCGATTGTCAAAGTTGCAGGCAAGGCAGGTGGAACCACTATTGTTATAATATCCAAAGCTCTTAGCCAAATAGTTTTTGAATCAATATCCATTTTAATAAAATTTGCAACCGAAGTAGCAAAACCGATCAAGGCAATTACACACATAAATCCAATGTATTTAAAGGAATCTTTATAGAATTTGAAATCTACTGGTTTTGGGAATAACATTGATCTTAATAAAGAGCCCTTTGTAGTTGAAAACCCGATTTTAGTGACCAAGGCTAGAGCTGGTTCATTTCTGAATTTTGATCTTCTAACTCTGATTATTTTAGTTCCACTGAATAGATAAGATTTTGCTAATTTACTGTCAATTTGGTTTTTTGTTATAAAAGAAGATTTTAAGTTTGAGACATGATTCAATAAAACATCATCGGTTATTGGAATTTTGGGGATTGGTACAGATTCGCCAGTTAACATTGATTCATTAATAATACAATCACCAGTTAGTAGAATTGAGTCACAAGGAACTATACTTAGGTCATTTGAATTTGAATAACTTAGTTCATAAATATCGCCAGGAACTAGTTCATCAACACTAGTTTCTTTCCAAAATTCGTTTCTTTTAACTCTAACAATGACATCGTTGTTATTGTCAGATATTTCCTTTAATTTTTTCATTGTAGTTTTAGTTTCGTATAAGGAATCTAGAATTGAAATAATTGAGATAATGAAAATACAAAATGCATAATAGTAATAGTCATCTAATAGCCATAAAATGATTGAAAACACTTGAAAAACATAAAAAGGATGCAAAGTTTCTTCGAGTAGGATTTTTAAAGAAGATTTTTCAATTAATGATAGAGAATTTGAACCAAATACCAAACGACGATCATCATAATTGTAGTCGTAAATACCTTTTTTAATATTTTTAATTGAGGACCAATTTTTTGAGTCGAACCAGTTTGTATTTGTTGTGAATAAATCATCGATTGGATTGAAAATGAGTTTAAAGTATCTGTAATCAAAGGAGATTAAAATTGGAATGTTCAAATCGAGATTTGAATTTTGATGTAGATTAAAAATGGTGGAGATGTTTCGGTTATACCAGGTTCTATTAACTTTAATGATATTTAGGTCACCAAATTGAGATTCTACCACTACCCATTCGGCTTTAGCGAGGGAGGTTTTCTCACCTATAAAGTTGATTTTAAAGTTAGTGAACCATCTTGTGAAAAGATAGAATAAACCAAGAGATAGTACTGATAGCAATTTGTAGATTAGGTATCTAAAGGAATTTGTTCTATAAGCGGCGATACCAATTAGCAAGTCTTCTTCAGTGATGTAAAACTTTTGAAAGTGTAGAGTCGAAGGGTTATTTGGAAATAGTTGATCGTATAGGTCTGTTTGCAAGTCGATATTCGGGATTGCTGAGTGTGTACTGATGTTATTGTTATCAGTTTGTGTTTGGTTTTTGTTTTTCTGGTTTTGTTGTTTGAATGTAGTTGAAAGAACATTATTGGTAGAATTGTTTAATTTTATTGTATCGTTTTGAGAGTTAGAGGTATTAAAGTTATTGATTGGTAGTAAGTTATGGTTTGAAGAAGAGGAGAAATCTGAAGAGTATGATAAATCAGAAGTTGTTGATTGCAATGAGTTTCTTCTTCTTTTCTGTTTTTTGATTGAGTTGTTATTATTAAATAAAATGATATCTGATTGGGATAAGTCGGAAGGAATTCTTTCTCTTTTATCGTTCTTGTTTAATAACGCATGAGAATGGTCTGAATTGGTGTTGGAGTTACTGTGAGAATCATTATTTAAGTTGATATTTAGATTTGAGCTTGAGTGGTTATTTAAATCAGTGGTGGATGTGTTGTTGTTTAAAATAAGGGAGGATTGATCAGTCGAACCATAGTGTGAGCGATTGTTGTTGGTGTAGATGATGTTAGTTGGTAGATTGAAGCTGTAATGGTTATTGTTGTTGATTGGGGAGTTTACTTCGATAATTGAGGAGGATGAAGATATTGAGCCCTTTGCATTTTCGATATCGTTTAAAGAGAAGAATTTAAAATTTTGGAAATTTGAATCAATGGAGTTTCTTCTTGAGCGATTATTGTGGGTGTTTAGGTTGATTGGGGATAAATTTTTTGTTAGTTGATCATTATCATTATCATTATCGATATCATCATAATTATTATAATTATTATAATTATTAGGATTGAGATTAGTATCATTACAATTAGTAGTGGCAGTATTATCAAGATCAATCGTATTGTTCAAGTAATGAAAAGAAGAGATAGAAGTCGGAATAAATTCTGATGCAGCACCTGAAAAGATTTCGGTGTTATTTTCATCGATGAAAAGGACATTGTTGTCGTTAGTGCTGAGATTAATGTCATTGGATATGTTTTGAGGGTTGGTGTTGTTAAGATTGTCGATTGAGGCGACAGAAGACTTTCGAGAAGAGTTTGAGTTTGAGCGTTGTCGAGTTGTGTTATACATTTGGAAGAGTTGGTGTGAGAAAAGATGACATGATAAAAGAGAAACAGCAAGATAAGATGAAGAGAGTTGAAGTGGCTAAAAATTTGGAAGGATGGTTGAATAAAACAAGAAATAGAGAATAGCTGTAAGTGAAATAATTTTTAGTTTGTTATTTCTTATTTCTGATTTCTTATTTTTTTAATTCTTGTTTTCAACTCTTGTTTTGACATTGGACGGGTGACGGCTCCGAGGAAGCAACAAAAATTAAGCGCCGAAGCAACTCCAGCAAATACAGTAGAAATGACAGTTGAAGATGGATATGAACAACTACATATTGCCGGATTTCATAGGAGAGATATTGAGAACAGCAAAGTTTGTTCATTTGGCGACGTGCAACCCAGAGACAAACGAGCCCAATGTGTCGTTGATGAACTATGTGCTATTGACCTCGAAGGACTTGTACAAGGAGAGAGGCGAGGGTGGTGAGGACCCTAACAATTACATTCTATTGGCAACACAGAAACACACCACCAAATACCAAAACATCCTTAGGAACCCCAAGGTGTCTGTGCTAGTGCACGACTGGATCACCATCAAGAACTTGGTTGGCAGCAGCAGCGACTTGGGCAGCACCTCCAGCAACAAGCTCATGCAGATGTTGCGTGACTTGAACCACAGCGAGTTAAGCCAATTCAGTGTCACCTTGAAGGGTGAGGTCTGTGCGATCATTCCAAATCAGAAGCAGCAGAATCAGCAGCAGAACGAGTTCCGGTACTACCGGGACAAGTTGTTGGCCGTGAACTCCGACGCCGGCGTGTTTGTCGAGGGCGACGACATCGCCTTGCTCCTCGTCCGTATTGTACGTTCGAAGGTCTCTGACACCGCAAATAACGTCACCGAGTACTGACCGAAATGCAAAATCGCACGTGCATCTGTTGGGCGCAAACGTGACTGCGCTCCGCCCTGTTTGGCCCCTGCTGGTGGTTCAAAGCCTTTGCTTCCGCTTTGGGAAGCAGATATAATAAATGCAAGTAAAATGCCTTTCTTCTTGTTTCTCTCCAGCATGTTCTACCAGTATCTCCTCCCAGTGCTTGCGTATCTTTTGCTCAATTCCTCCATGGCTCCTCGCTACCAAAAGAAAGACTTGGCTCTTTATCTCCTTTCCTGCTTCCTCCCTCCTGTCTCTATCTACATCAGATGCCAGCACCAGCTTAACAACAAGCACTTCTTCTTCAACATCTTGCTATGCTTTGTTTTCTACATCTTCGCTGTTATCCATTCTATCTGGTTTATCTACATTACCTCTGATCTTCCCTTTGTTGAAAACGAGAATCTTATTCCCCATTCAAATAACAATAACAACTCTACCTCTAACAATACCGGCGAGAATAGCGACGTTAATAACCAAATCCCTGGGTATTTCCCAAACCAATTTTTGAACAATTTATCTTCCTTTAACTTCAACACCTTTTTAAGAAATTCAACTAGCGGTTATCAACAAATTCCAAATTCAAATACCCAAAATACCAATCCAATATTACCTCAATTTGCCAACAGCAATAATAGTAACTCACCACAATTGCAAAATCAATTTCAAAATCAATTCCATTACAATTCAAACAATAACCAGCCAAACAACTTTGGTAACATCAATAATCAAAACAGACCTTCTTATCCTCCTCCTCCAATCTCTCAACCACAAAACTACAACCATATCCCAAATAATAATGATAATATTAATAATAACAAATTGCCCCCTTCTTATAACGATGCTACTGTTGCTTCTTCTTCAACTCCTTCAACTTCAAATCCAATCCAACAGGGCCCTCCATCAACTGGCGATAATAAAATTCAGTACTAATTATAATTATATCACCTCCACTATTCAATAAACTATTAATTTCTTAATGCAATATTACTCTACTTTGCCTTATTTTTAATCAACTCAATTTACTTCAGTTTATCCTGTTTTATCTCAACTCCTGTACTTTCCTCATCCTCAATTTTAACCTTCTTAGCCCATTTTCTCTTGCCTAATTTTTCTTAATACCCTAATTATTTAAAGTACTCTAATCCCTCTAAATACCTTATATCTTTTTTATATCTTTTATTTCTTTTATATCTTCAATACATAATCAATCTACAATTCAATTATTTTAATTAAATTTTGATACAATAGTCTATTCATTCAAAAAATTAGCTAAAAAAAATCAATTAAATATACAAATAAAAACATAAAATAAACATAAAATAAACGGAAAAATAAACAATTGGTAATAAAATAGTAAAATCACATTAAAAAGAAAAAAAATGATAAGAAAGAATTGAAGATTATAAAATAATATTATTACAAAAAAACAATTGTAATTCAGTTAAATACTTTGTTTTTCTCTATCTTCACCCCTTTTAATTCATTATATAGATTCAGGTATTTCATATTCATTCAATTTCAAATATCCAATTCGGTCATAAATCAATTTACCCCGAATATACGGATCCAATCTAACATAATTGTTAGCTAATTCATACCCAATTTGAATCTTTTCTTGAAGATATTTGAAACTTTCTCCCTCATCCTGTGCTTTGATCCAATTAACAGTAGCTTTGACAAATCTCTCAATAATTTCCTTTCTCTCAGCTTGAATTAATTTTCTCATTGTCTCATCTTTTAACAAATCATTCTCATTATCCTTGGGTTTTTCATACTTCAATATATAATCATCTTTACCTCCTAAATATTTTGGTATATTATTCTCATCAATAAACTTTTTTAAATCATTAGTAGTTCTTGTAAAATTAATCTTGCTTGCCACAACTGGATCAAGCCACCTTTTAACAATGCTCCAAATTCCTCCAAAGATCCATGGTGCTTTATGGATTAATAATACCCCTAAACATTCAGGATAATGAGCTTCAAAGACTTTAATCATGAATTTCACTGGTGCATAATCCATATTACTCATTGAAAAATCGGTTAAATCAAAGATAATACTAGCGGAATCAGTTGGCTCTTGCAATAGTAATCTTGCAGTTTCAATGACATGAACCGTATACTTTTCCATTTCTTTCTCGTTTTGATCAGAGCTATGGTGTAGTTTTGGTCTAACAACGACAATGATTCTGCCAGCTTTATCATGACCTCTAAAATACGCCTTTGATAATTCATAATTTTTCATGAAACCCTTTTCGCCGGCTTTGTACGGGCCTAATTCACCTTCAAACATAATCTGTTCAACCTCTGCTTCTTTTATTCTCCAGTGAATTGTGTCAGATAACATTGCAATACATCTTTCAACATCCCATTTTCTTGCTCTTAAAAATCTTAGTACTAGATTATCGGGCAAGTCTACTCTTAAAAAGGACCAAAAATCTTTAAATAGGGCATTTGAGGAAAAATCTTGTAAAGATTGTTGAGTTAATTGTCTTGAGTATTTGGCTTCGATCATTGGATTCGTTGGTAGTTTTGATAAGGCATCTTGATAATCATCCAAGTCAGAGTCATCATCTGAGTTTATAGTTGAAAAAGAAGAAAAAGTTTTTGTTTTAGCAATTTGATTTCTAATTAACTGTTTATTTTCTGGAAATTGATCAGGTGTTTCTATAATGACATTGTTTTGCAATGGTTCTTTTTCATTTCCATTTTCATTTTTATTTTTATTTTTATTTTTATTGAGATCTTTTTTAGTTGGGTCTTTTTTAGAGGGAACAAGTGAGTGATTTGGTAATGGTGGAGTAACCGTTTTTTGATGATTTATATAGGATATTCTTAAATTTGAGACTTTTTGAGGAGAGGAGTCTTGAATTGAGTTTGGGCAGGGAGATTTTTCATTATTATTGTTATCATTTCTGCTATTGTTGGTTGTGCTTTTATGAAGAAGATGGTGACGATTTTCATCGGAAGAGACTAAAGACAATTTTGAAAAAGATTTTGATAAAAAACTGAAATTTTTTTTCTTGTTGTTTGAGTTTACACTTTTATCACTTTTATCACTTTTGACACTTTTAAGATTTTTATCTAATTTCTCGATTGAATTTGGATCTAGATGATTTGTGTTATTTTGGTTACTTTTTTTATTTTTTTTATTTTTAAGTGAAGTTAGGTTGATTGATTTGGCTCTTTTAAGGTTTTTTTTCAAGAGATTGAATTTTGCTTTCCTTGGAGTGATGTTATTTGAGTTTTGATTTACAGAGTATAATGAATGAGGGCTATTATTTGTTTTATTTGAAATACTAGAGCCGTTGATTGTTGAGACCACAGAAGCAGTTGAAGCAGATTGAGGAGGGATTGTGATGGGAGCTGAAGGAGAGGAAGGAACGTTTGGTAGGATGAGAGTATTTGATCTCGTTGAGGGAGGAGAGTTTATGATGGGCAATATTTTTTGGTTGTTGTTATTAATACTATCATTATTTTCATTAGTGGTAATCGTATTATTATTAGGAGTAGTGGGAGTAGTGGGAGTAGTGGGAGTAGTGGGAGTAGTGGAAATGGTAGGAGGAAGAGGGTTATTGGTAATTGAATTTTGTGGAATGTTATTAGTGAGGATATTTTGAGATTGATTATTGGTAATATTTTTTTGTAGATTTTTTTGGTAAATAGATTTTGAGGAAGAAATTAAATTGATATTGTTATTAGTATTGTAATTTTTAGGATTGGCATTATTGTCGTTGATTGGAATTTCCCAAATGTTGAGCAATTCAATCCAGAGTTTTTTCAATAGAATCTCCTGGTCTTCAGACAAAGTCTGGACTCTTCCAGGAGCAGCAGGAAAAGGGGGATTAGATGGATCGATCTTAGAGGTTGTCATTGGGAGATATATATAGAGAGAAGAGGGTGTAGTGAAGAGTGGTAAGCAGAAAGAGTAATAATAAAAGAAGAGAACTGAAATGGGGCGAAAAGAAAGGGCGATATTAGTTGGAAATAGCGATTAAGGGAAGTTGCGATGCGAGTAGTGGGTATGTGAGATCAACAATAGGAGGGCAAGAGAAGAACAGGATAAATCAACAGCGTTGATGAGGATGAAGAGATTAAAGAGATGAGAGCATGGCATGAGAAGCACAACAGAGCAAGAAAAGAACGAAAGAAGAAGAGAAGAGAAGAAAAAGTGAGCTGTGAAGAAGTTGTTTCTTTGGGCTGGATTTGGGTTCTGTCCTGAAAAATGTTCGGCTCGGAAGGGAAAGAAAAGCAACAACGGGACAAGCAAAAAGCCGTTACAGAGTATATACGAAGAACTGAGTGTGAGCACTCAGTGGGCTAGGAGAACGTACTGGTGGGCATATTTGTAGGACTCAATCAAGCCCTTTCCATGGGCACAGGCAGCAGGAACAACAAGAAAGTGGAACAACTGGTGGGAGTGGCCATAGAGATCAAATTTGCCAGGCCAGAAACGCTCTGGAATTCGGGCAGCGTAGAGAAAAGCACCAAAGATATAGAGAAAAGCCTCAAGGAAGATGTAGTTCAACTGGGCACGATTCCAGGTCTCAGCATAGCCAATCTTGACGAAAGAGCTGACAACGGGAAAGAGACCAGAGAGTCCAAACAAGACAAACATGGTGGCCCTATAGGGTCTCCATTTTACAGAGCTAAAGCTGCTGTGAAGACTGGAAATGGGGCAGATGGCGCCCAAGACAAGGGTGATGGACCAGAAAACCGAGATAAGATGAGGATAATCGATCAATGCAAAGTATATCAAGCTAAGCATCGAGGTGGTGATGAGAATGTTGATACCGAGATAGTCCAATTTGTTGATGAAGGCAGAGATCTCCAGAGAGTGACATTTGAAGCAGTGAAAGCACGACGAGAGAGCAAGGCACGACGAGAGACCCATCAAAAACAATAGGACAATGGCCTTGTCTAGGAAAACAGTGGTGGTGAAGGTGGGCAAGAAGAGGTTCCAATTGACGAGAAAGAAGTTGGACACTATAAGCAAGAGGCCTGGAATGAGATGGGAGTAGATGTTGATGGTTTCGTTATGGATGTAGGTGAGGGACTTCAAACAGACCAAGTAGTCGAGAGTCTCTCGAACGTAACCAGTGAGTATGTAAGAGTTGTCTTTCTGCCACTCTGGAATCTCGTTCCAGTGGTAGAGCCTGAGAATTGTCTTCTTCACTAGGAAGATTTCTTCATGGAGGTTTTGTTTCAAGCTCTGCTCCTGTGATGCTGAACTCCTGTTTCTGAGAGTGTGGGTGGTGGACATGATGTGTGATAGCAATTAGTGGAGGTTTGAAGCAGTAGTGGCAAACAAAGCATGAAGAAGTAGCTCCCCGAAAGCGCCGCTCTATTTATACCCCGGCGTCAGAACCAGCAGAACCAGCGTCGGCAGCAAAAACAAACCTTCACATGCAGCCAAGTTGTCAAGCGCACATCTGCATACATACACACGCACCCGTTGCTGTGTTGCGTAATCTTTTCGCTAAGTGTTATGTAAGCACACGTGACGGATTATTTCTCTTTCTCCTACCTTTTTTTTTGGGTTTTGGGGTGTTTTCTCCTGGCTTTCGTTTTTATCGATCTGGTGCTGTACTATTGACGCTGGTTACTCTGGTAATACTCTGGCGATATTGAAGCGACTTTCCTGTGATAGTTCTGTGATACCATTGCAAGAACAGTAATACCATCTTGATACTGCCTCTGCTGCCCATTTTCTGGCTGCTTCCCCAAGCCTGCAAATAGTGCTCTGCAACAAGAAATCGCTTTTTATCCTCCACCTGGATTAGGCACTATCCGTTATTTTTCATCCACTAATTGCAACCATCCACTTTGTTAGCAACCTAATTCCTGATCAATTGATCATATAATTCTCAATTGTGCTTAGTTCTCTTCCTATCTCCCACCTCTCTCTTATCTCTAATTTACTCATTAATTAGTCCTCTGCTTGATGAGATATAACAGCATCAACTGATAGCAACCCAGCTTATAACAATCACACTCTACCTACTCAATCAATCAATCAATCAATCAATCAATCAGTCAATCAATCAGTCAATCAATCAATATTCAATTCAACATTTTCAAATTTTAAGGATTCCTCCGAATTTTATTTACAGTAACACCCAAAACAGCCTGGATATCTCCAACCTTGCACAAATCTTCCTCTCCATTTTAATCTTTTTTTCTAAAGAAACCTTCCAAATCATTTAGACCCATCAACTTCAATCTCTTCTCCGTTTTTATCCCAACCTCAATCTAGATCCCATTCTAGATCTTATTCTAAAAACACTAACTATAGAAACAACAGTCTCAATACCTCACCCGATGATTCAAGTACAGTACGATCAAAACTTACAAAACTTATACCATCAAAACAATAGCAACAACCCCAATAACAACACTAATGCTTCTAATAACAACAACAATACCCTAATAATACCTTCCCCAAATATCATACACAGCAAACTACCAAAAAAGATCACTACCACAAAGGGTAAGTACTCTTTAACTGATTTCCAAATCCTAAGAACCTTGGGAACTGGCTCCTTTGGCAGAGTTCATCTAGTAAGATCCGTTCATAATGGCAGATTCTATGCAATGAAAGTGTTAAAAAAAGCACAGGTCCACAAAATGAAACAGGTAGAACATACCAATGATGAAAGAAGAATGCTCAAATTGGTTGAACACCCTTTTATAATTAGAATGTGGGGCACTTTCCAAGATATCAGAAACGTCTTTATGATAATGGACTATATCGAAGGTGGCGAGCTATTCTCCCTATTAAGAAAATCTGGCAGATTTCCAAACCCTGTGGCTAAATTCTATGCTGCTGAAGTTTGTTTAGCTCTTGAATATTTGCACGACCACAACATAATTTATAGAGACTTGAAACCAGAAAACATCCTATTAGACAAAAATGGTCACATAAAATTAACTGATTTTGGTTTTGCAAAGGATGTCCCCGATGTCACTTATACTCTATGTGGTACTCCGGACTATATTGCTCCTGAAGTTGTTGCAACCAAAGCCTATAACAAAAGCGTAGACTGGTGGTCCTTTGGTATATTAATCTTTGAAATGCTAGCTGGTTTTACCCCCTTTTGTAATCCCAACCCAATGAAAACTTATGAAAATATTTTGGCTGGCAACGTTATTTACCCCAGTGATTTTCATGCTGATGTTCTCAACTTGTTAAAAAACTTGATCACTGCTGACTTATCAATTAGATTAGGCAATCTACAAGGTGGTTCTCAGGATGTCAAAAACCATCCTTGGTTCAGTGAAGTCATTTGGGAAAGATTGTTAAACAGAGACATTGAAACTCCATATGAACCTCCAATCCAAAGTGGTATTGGTGATACAAGTCAATTTGATAGGTATCCTGAAGAAGACTTGGACTATGGTATTTATCAAGGTGAAGACCCGTATGCATCTTTATTTGATGAATTTTAACATCAATATAAATACGTATTTGAATTCAAATTTAAATCAAAAAAAAAAATCAAAAAATTTCATAAACAAGATCAAAAAAATCAACATTTTATAAAACTTCTTTTCTTTCGTTTCGTTTTTCTCTTTCTTTCTTTTTCTTTTTTTTTTATTTTTTTATTTCTCTTTCTCTTTTCTTTTTTACCTTCACTTTCGAATAAATTCTTTTTTGACAGTTCCAGTCTATTTTTTTATGAATGTTAGTTTTTACCTATTATTTATTTTTTTATTATTTTATTTTTTTTGTTCATTTCTAAATAACGAAAATTTTGTAATTGGTTCTTTACTGATCAATTTCAACTCATATTCATCAAAAATAAAAATAAAAATAAAAATAAAAATAAAAATAAAAATAAAAATTAAAGTAAAAATTACAATAGTAATTCTTAGCAAAACATTGTAAACTATTATATATAATCGTAATAAAAAAAAGAAAAATAAAATCATTCATAGAATCTTTTATAATTTTATAAATAATTTTATTAATGATTGCTATATCGATAACAGAATACAATATTAGGGTTTTCTTTTTATCGCAGACATGTTTCTTTTTGAGGGAGAGAAATTAGTCGGATCAATTTTTGAATCGTTGGATTACAGTATCTTGATTATGGCAATTGATAATAAATTGATACATCAATTGTTGCTTAAATGTTATCGGTATGCAAACGCTAAATAAGTATTGTGATAGAAGTTTGTCAGTAATTAAGGCATTTCATTTTTTTTTTGATTCATTGGAATAAATCTTCGATAATGGTTAAATTTGGACCGATTTTGATTTATCTATGCTTATGTCAGAACACAAGATTCAAGAAGATGATATAATACAGTTTGTCCAATTTAAAATTAAGTTTACCTTTTTTTGAACGGCTTATATCTGAAATCTGAGAGATATGAGGATCTGTAGATATGGGAAAGAGTTTTTGGTATTTAAGTAGCGCCTGGAATTCAGATGTAAGCAATGCAGTTAGAGAACATGAATAAATTGAAAATGCCACTCAGCAACAAGGAACTGGCCTGGACTGAAGAGGAAGGAATCAAAAAAAATAAAACTCATGGGTGATATCAAAACATGCAATCAGAAATAGGGAACTTTTACGAACCTTCACGAGACGAATAAGCGATCTTGGGGAAACATTGTTATTGGAGGAAAAATCTGGTTCGGAAAAACCTCCCTGACAAGAGCTGCGGAATCGAACCTTAAAAAAGGTTAAAGTGGACCGCAGCAACCCCACCGTTTAGGCTGCTTTTCAAATTCCAAAAGAGCGGTTTTACGGTTTTGTGGAAAATTGCAAAGGAAATAAACCAAAAAGAACGCAAAAGTCAGAGGGTTTTTTTTTAGTTTGTCGGATTTTGAGAAAGTGGATTAAAGTGATGATTGTAGATATTGCCTGGATAATATACTGGAATCACCATATACTATAATAAATTGCTGTAATGATCATCAATTTCCTATTATATAAACAATAAACTAAATAATATTGTAAACACAGATAAATAATAAAGAGGAAAAAGGGGTGTGGTAGCAGAATCATCCAATTTTTTTTTGGAGTGCTATCTAACTCTGCGATTAATTTGGACCATAGTTGGTTATCCGACTATGAGTCAATCGTAATCACGAATTCAGTTTCTCCTTCTTTGTTGGCTTCTCTTTTTGTTGTTTCGCTATTTTTGATGGTCATTTGCTAATAGTGTATGATAGCCTTTTGGGTCAAATATTAGGTGGGTTATTTTGGGGATTTTTATTTAACCATCCTCCAAAGAGATAATTCTATGCTTTAAACCTTTTTTTTTGCAAAGCATGTTTTTCTCAGTATCTAATCTTTTGATCAAAGGAATGAAAAAATAAGCAAGAAAGCAAGAAAGCAAACTTCTTTTTTTGGTGGCATCAAATAGATGCATCCAACAAATGGAACTGGTGAAAGGCAAGAACAAAAACACACTTGTTTGGAGATTTAGAGCTATTAATCACAGCAACTGTATCAATCCAGATCTGAGATTAGATTTCAGCTAGCGAAAATAGTTTTAAACTTCCAGGGATTGGTGAGAAAAATGTAAAAATTCTGTGAAGCTGCAAAAAACCAGGTGGAAAAAGGAAGCCGTTTACAACCGTTTGGAGCTTTTCCAAAAATTCCGCTTCTATTATTTCCCATAAGTCGCACATTCCAAAAATTCGGCAGTATTCTCGCGGTTTTTGTGCGGTTTTTGTGCGGTTTCTACTGCCATCTTTGGGGGCCGTGTTTAGTACTCGTCTTTAGTACCCGTTCTGCGCGTGATCTGGAGGCCTCTGGAGACTTCTGGGGTTTGGGGAAGTTGGAACAGGTCAGATAGAACCACTAGCCGTAAGCTAGCCGTAGGTGAGCAATTGGCTGTTGCTGGACTATTGCTGGGCTGTTGTGTTGTTGCTGCTGTTGTTGCTGCTGCTGCTGCTGCTGCTGCTGCTGCTGGCCATCATGAACAGCTTTGGTGTTTGTTTCCCCAGGAAGCACTGCGTCCAGAGTTCTCTTTGCTCTCCCGGTGCTCAAAAAGTAACTCATTCTCTTATCGACTGGACAAATCAAACAAAGAAAAAGAAGATCTTTTCTTTTCAGCTTTGCAATGAAAACACCTCACAAAACACTCGCAAAACATGTAGCGGTCTGATTGTTTTTTGTTTTGCCATTTCCAATGTTCTTAGCATTTCTGATGCGTATTTCCTATATCCTTCTTGCTTATTTGCCTGATCGGATATTTATCACAATTTTACATTCCTCCAACTTTGCTCAATGGACAATAATGACAATATCCATTCTAGCACCGCTACTTTTTAAAATCCTTCTTTAGCCTTTTAAGATTCTTTCAGCCTGTTTTAAATTTCGGGGTAAAAAACTGCGTTTGCCTAATAAATTCCAACTATCTCTTGCTGTACCCATCTTTGCAATCTGTAAAACTGCTATTATCCACATTATGTTGACATTCAATGTCCCACTTTTCCAAAAATTTTTATATTCTTTATAAAATTTTAATATTCATCATGAAATTTATTCAATTTTATTATGGGGAAAGCAAAAAGAACTTTCTAAATCCTTTCTCTCTCAGTTTACTTTTTTTTTTGGTTTGCATTTTATCTCTAATTTTTATAATTTCTCTATTTCTCTATTTCCTGTTCAGCTCTGTGTAAACTTTTAAATCAAAAGTCTAATATCTCATTTTTTAATAGTAATTTTTAAATTTATAAACTATCTTTAAGTTTTTACTTATGTAAGTGAGTGAATATTATTTTTAATATTGAACATATTAACAAAAAATTAACAAAATAGTTTAATATTTAATATTTAATAACTAATATGTAAAAATAACTATACCTTTTTTTCTCATGATTAACTTATTTCAATTTCTCTTATTCCATTGATAAAATTTTTTTACAATATAAACATGCTATTTTCACAACTTTTTTAAAAAAAATTTGATATATAATTTTATACTTTTTTGGTTTTCTTTGGTTTTTAATTTAACTTATTCTCTATAACATTACTATACCATTCGACTAATCAACAAAAACCAATACTTATCAAAAATTAAAAAATTAACGAAAAAAAAAAAGCTTCTAATTAAATTAACTCAAATCAACCTATATCTTACCTATTGGGTATCAATTAGCCCTCATTTTTATTATTTTATTATTTAAATCATCTTATTTAATAAGTTAATAAAAAAAATTTATATAAATCTCTCAATTCCTTATCCATTTTTTTCTCCATATACATATCCCATATACATATCCCATACCCATACCCATACCCATATACTTCTCTTCAAAAAATGTGCCTACCTTCAAATTCAAATTTGAATCCAAATCTAAAATCAATCAATTCAAATCAAAAGTCAAAATCAAAATCACCCAAAAAC
Organism: Ascoidea tarda (nom. inval.); assembly: GCA_030560485.1. Taxonomy (NCBI): domain Eukaryota; kingdom Fungi; phylum Ascomycota; class Saccharomycetes; order Ascoideales; family Ascoideaceae; genus Ascoidea; species Ascoidea tarda (nom. inval.). The sequence continues at coordinate 2,727 of JAKTTS010000163.1, read as the reverse complement.
CCCAATGATCGTCCTTATAAATGCCCAATGTGTGAAAAGGCATTTCATAGATTGGAACACCAAACCAGACATATTCGAACTCATACTGGTGAAAAACCTCACTCATGTTCTTTTCCAAATTGTGGTAAAAAGTTCTCAAGAAGTGATGAGCTAACAAGACACATGAGAATTCATACAAATCCTTCAACAAGAAGAAAAAAAAATTCAAACAACAATTATAGCTATTTCAATCAAAACTTTTATGACCCAAACTCTCCAATCTCTTCAATGACACCAATTTCAATTGGTTACGACTTCCAAGGAAATCCAATTTATCAATATCCAGTAAATATAAATTTAAATTATCCCATTGTGAATGTCAACCAGCAAATTCCTTATAATTCTTCTCAATTACTTTTATCAATCGACCATCACCAATCTCCTTCTGACTCTCATTCTTACCAATCTTTAAATTCAAATTACTTTCCAGTCTCAAACATCAGTTCAAATAACTCTTCTGCTATTCAATCTTTATCAAACACTCCAAATTCAAGTTCAACCAATTTATTCGGCCAATATTTACACACAAATAACAACAGCAACACTCCTAATAACTCTGTAAATTCAAGTTCTGCCTCATCACTACAGTCCTCAAAATCCTCTTCTTCAATTGGATTGACCAGAAATTCCTTCTCTGCAACAACTTTGCCTTCTTTAAATGAAGTTGTTGAAAACAATTTCAACACATCAAAGACTAAATTTATCTTCAACTCACTACCTCATTCACCCAATAGAGATAACGACAATTTTTTTAACAATTCAAATAGCAATTCCAATAATTTGAATTTCCTATTCCCTTCTGAGACTCCCCAGATAACTCCCCTACAATCTCCCAAATTATTACCAACTTCAAATTCAAATTCAAATTCCAGTACAAGTCTTTACAATTCAAATAATTCAAACAACATCACTTTACCACCATTGAAATCTCTAATTGCAAGTTTAGATGATAAACAAGAATGTAAATTACCCCCTTTACGTTTAAATAATCAAAATGTCTTACTACCTCATATTTCTGATTTATTCAAAAAAAATTATTCAGTTTCTGTTTCATATTATTTCATTCCTCATATACCAATAACACACTGTTTTTGTCCTTGTTTAACTTCATTTTGTTTTTTTGTCTTTAATGGTTTATCGTTTCAATTAATTTGTTTGTTTGTCATATTTCTGGGTAAAAGAAATTATAATATATAATAATAGGCTTCAATTAATACTAGGTTTCATTTTTCTTATCAAGTTAAATTGACAGGAAAAAAATTGGGTAATTTTCTTTTTTTTTTAACAAACTTTTTCTTTAACAATTCTTTTATTTTTTTAATCTTTGGCTTTTAAAATTACAAATTAATAGATTTTTTTATCATTTTAATAGTACTATATTAATTAATATTACTCTTCTCATATATTCTCGATGCATATTTAACCAGTCTATTACAAAATTTAACCAAAATAAAATTATTCTATAATTTCACTATCAAATAACAGTTCTTATTCATTCTTTTTTTTTCCATTATCGCCAACATTTATCTTTATTGATTTGGTGATAACGAAAATATTCAAATAAGAATTGAGACAACTTTTTAAAAGGATTTGTCTCAATGTTAAGACTAATGGAATTTTGGGGAAGTTTTTTTTGTTTTTAATCGCAATTTTAAAGATCACTAGTATAGCTTGGTATGATTTATTTATTGAAAGGATATGGAAGATCAATAGATGATTTTGAAGTGTAGAATTTAAGTGCAAATTTTATATTGGCTGAAAATTATTCAGATATACTTATTCATCATATTCAGGTATATTCAGATATATTCATCATCAAGTATACTCATATAGCCAAAACATGGTCAAAACTAATCAGTGGGAAAGTGGGATACACTAAATAATAATCAAATATTAATTAATAATTGATAATAGCAACTAATTAGTCGTGATTAAGCAAAAAAAAAAAAAATGAAAAAAAAAAATAAACACAGTTATATACATATTATTTATTGGAATAATAATGATGATGATAGTGATCTTTCTGGAGATGAAATTGGTCTTTTAATTTAAAATTACCAATTCATCCCTTTGAATTTTAAAAGATTAATAAATTTAAAGAGAAAAAAAACCAACAAGTGATAAACAAAACAAAAATAAACAAAAATAAAAAGTTTTGTAACCCCAAGTAGTTAAATTTTAAACAGAAAACAAAAATCTTAAATAAGATTATAGTTTTATGATGATAATTAAAAAAAAGTTTTTTTTAACTCTGATGTAGTATATTTTATAAAGTATTCAATTGAATTTTCAAAGCAAAGTTAGTATTAAGGAGCTAAAGTACAGAAGGAAAAAAAAAAAACAAGAATTAATGATTATTACATATAATGAGTTGAAATAAAAAGTGCGTATGATAAATGTGGAATAATGGTCCATTTTATATATTCAATTAAAATTAAAGCAAAGAAGAAAAGAAAGAAAACAAAAGTTATTATGAAGATAATGAGGTAGATTCATTTAATCTATGTTTAACAATAGTATTTTGATCATTTAATTTTTCAATTTGAGATGGTTGATTATTTTCAGTATTTCGACTCAATTGATTCTCTTCGTCATATTTATTATTAGAAGAAAAGTCGTTTGAGCCATTGTCGTTGTTATTGTTATTGTTATTGTTATTGTTATTGTTATTGTTATTGTTATTGTTAT
>JAKTTS010000162.1:0-28957 GCA_030560485.1 Ascoidea tarda (nom. inval.) | reverse complement strand
TATTATTATTATTATTATTATTATTATTATTATTATTATTATTATTATTATTATTGTTATGGATGTTATTATTGATATCGGGGGATCTTTTTGTTGAAAAGGAATCGTGGTTTGAAATATTAGGTGTATTAGAAGCACTTTGAAGGGTAGGAATATTTTGTAAGTTTTGTAGACTAAGATTTGGGTTGTTATCTACGTGACTGTTCAATGGGTTATTATTTAGAGGCCGATTAGTGCTATTTTCTTTTTGCATATTATTGTTATTGATATAATAATTTTGTTGACTTTGATTATTTTGATTATTTTGATTATTTTGAATATTTTGAATATTTTGAATATTTTGATTTTGATTATTTTGATTATTTGAGTTAAAAGAGGGATTAAACAAGGATACAAACGAGCTGTCGGTTAACATATTGTTTAATAGAGGGATGTCCTTATTATAATTAATGCTCATGTTGTTGTTGTTGTTATTAATATTATTAGTGTTGTTATTTTGATTAAAATCTGGATCGTCAATTAATTTGAGAAATTCATTAATTGAGGAGATTTCAGAATTTGCATGCTCTGAGTAGAAAAAAGGTTGAAAAGAGTTATTAAAAAATTGATTTAATAGGCTGTTGGAAACTTGTTCATTGTTATTGATGTTATTGATATTATTATTATTGGGAATATTATGAATGTTGTGATTAGTATTATTGGAAATCAAGTTGGATTGAGAATCTGAGGGATTGATATTTTGGTTGCTTAACAGATTTGAAATCCTGATTGAGTTGATATCGCTACCGGTGTTATTGATATTATTGTTAGGATTATTGATATTGGAATTATTTATATTGGGGTTATTATTATTATGAGGAATATCACTAATTTTGTTACTTGTAGTATTATTTACAGTAGTCGCTGGAGTTAGAATAGAAGAAGGAGGTATTTCGTCTAAGTCTAAAGAAGGAGGAGCAGTTATGGTTGTAACAGATTGGGGGATATGAACGTTATTATTAATAATGTTGTTGTTATTAGTGTTGTTGTTGTTGGTATTAGAAAAGTTGTTTATATTAGTGATGCTATTTTGATTGGGAGAGCTTTGATTTGCTATTAAAAACTGGGGATCATTGTTATGATTTTGGTTTGATTGACTGTTATTATTTGACATTTGAATTGACATATTACTACCTGAATTTAAGTTATTATTATTATTATCGTTATTATTGTTATTATTGTTGTTGTTATTGTTACTATTATTGTTACTATTATTGTTACTATTATTGTTATTATTGTTATTGTTGTGATTACTGTTATTATCTATATTCATATTATTATTGTCCATATTCAGAGTAGTACTATTAGTAGCTGTAGGATTAAGATTAGAGATGGTATTACTGTTACTGTCAATGCTATTGAGAAGGGGCAAACTATTTATGATGTTCAATCCATTTTGCAAAACTAGCTTTCGTTGTCTTGAATTGATTGGTTCATCATGGCAAAGATGCCCAATGTTTCTCTTGATACATCTCGAGCAAGGTCTCTTTTCCTCGCAAATCATATGGGATCTCCTGCAGTAAATACAGGCTATCTGGACCTTTCGCTTTCTTCTCTTGTGAGCAGGCCCATGAATCGAAGAAGAGGAAGCAGCAGAAACAGAGACAGTGAGAGGAGTGTGGGAGACTGAGGTGGAGTCGTTGGAGCTGGTGGAGCTGATGGGAAGCATGTTGGGCTCGTCGTGAGAGGCCTCAGTCTTGACAACGACAGGCTGGTGCTGGGAAGCCTTAGAACCTGGAGAAAGACTGTCCATATTGAGCTGGAGAGACAGGTGGAGATTGAGGAACTGAAGGAGTTGAAGGTGAAGGTAAAGGTGAAGGTGAAGGTGAAGGAAGTGAAGATAACGAAGATGGAATTGAAAAAGGTTGGAGTTTGCAGCTTCAAGTCGAAGTGTTTCACGAAGCAGAAGACTTCAACAGCCTCTTCTTCCTCTGTCGACGAGCATTTGGTGTTTTCTGTTGATTATTGTTGATTATTGTTGATTATTGTTGATTATTGTTGATTATTGTTGATTATTGTTGATTATTGTTGATTATTGTTGATTATTGTTGATTATTGTTGGTTGTTGTTGGTTATTGTTGGTTGTTGTTGTGTTGATGCTTTGCTTGCCATCTTTATCTCTGCTTCATTACACTCACTGTTAACATTGCATTTAAATAATATTTACCATTCCAGAGTTGTCAAACACTCAAACTGATTCAAAATAACTCAAAATGGCTCTTTAATGGCATTTATCTTATCTTATCCTCTGCTCATTTCTGAAATTTGATTCTGAATTTTTTTTCTCCAATCAACGATACACTACTGCTGAATCTTGTTCTTCCAACAATTCTCTTCTCAATAGAGGCTTTCACAAGACACCCAGGTATGTTCTAATCGTCAACAACTAGCACCACAAGTAACCTCTATCTTGATGCCATATCAAATCACCAATACCCAAAATCCAATTGCCAAATCTCTAACACCTCTGCTATATTTCTACTTACCAAAGGTATTTGTGAACAATTTTTCATTGCACGTAAAAAGGCAAATCTATACACAAATTTTCTCATCTCTGCTAAGTTAAACCAAGATCTAAATATCTCGATTTTATTTCATTCTTTGAGAAATGTATTACTTAACAACTCCTTTTTAGTTCTCTATTATTCATCTCTTGGTAATCAATTGAAACCATGCAATAAAATATACTTCAATGACGTTGTCTCTTTTCAAATTTATAACACATCCCAAAGCTCTCATCCCATTTCTTCGAGTATCGATGAGAATTTATTATCTTCCTTGGACAATTGCAAATTCCAGTTAAACAACTCATCAAAACCCCTATGGAAAATCATCATCTTAAACAATAATGAAATAGTCATCTTATGTGAACATCTAATTGATGGTTCTTCTTGCGTATTATTTCATAATTTATTGATCAATGAATTCAATAATTATAATTACAATGAAACTAATAATTCTGAAATTAATAATAATACAAAAGATCTATTATTATTTGATTCTTTTAATGACCTTAAATCTCTAAAATCACTCCCACCAACTATTGATGGCTTTCTAAATATTGATCCAATTTCTCTTTTAAATGGTCAAAATAAATCTTTTTCCTCACCATTACAATTGTCTTCAAAGCCAGATCAAATATACAGCAGTTATTTTTGTCATCACAACTACAATTCAATTTTCAAAATTGTCAAACTTAACAAATCAGAAACTCAAAAACTCCTAAAACTAAAAAAAAACATCTCTTTTTCTAACAATACCAACTTGAGATTAATCTCAATTATTCAAATTTTCTTTCTAAAATCCTTACCAACTAACTACATCAAATCTGTCTACCCAGCACAAATTGAATTTCTAATTGCAATTGATTTGAGAAGATTTGTTAATAACAAAACTATGGAAAATCAAAATCTAATTTGCTCTTTTCCTTCAATGCATAAATTCTTCATTCAAACTGATCAATTCTTAAATTCAACCCATGAATTTTTAATTTTGAAAATTAATCTGGAAATCAATTCAATTTTAACCAGTCCCTCAATCCTTTTTTCAAACTATCAAAAAAACTATATCAATTCAAATGGCGATGTTCAAATTTATAAAGGCTTACTACTAAGTCAAATCAATCTGAAAAAAAGAGAACTAAACAGATTATCAAATTTGGGTTACATCACCCAAAACCACGAAGGTAATTGGAAAATCGTAGAATTCATGTTCAATCAAAACATTTCAGATGTTGGCTCCTCCATGGTAATAAATCAAATATCGACTGAAAATGGAATGAATTTTGTTTTGGGATTTGTTAAAGGCATTTTTGTCGAATATGACAAAAACACCGCACAAAATGAAGACGATATAATCGGTTTCATTGCAAGTAACTTTAAAAAGAGTCTATTAAAATTTTAGTCGATATCAAAACTCATCCTATTTCTGTTATTTCACTGTTTTGAGCAGGACATTTTACAGATTCAAGCTGGTTTGGTCCATTTCGCATTCCGAACAATTTTTCGAATACATCGGCACTCTCGGCACCGGCATTTCATATCCGGCCACATGTGTTTACTTTACCATACCCGTTTCAAAAGGGAGCTTTTCGTCCTGAAGTCATCACTTTCATCCTTTGCTGCGTCAGCATGCATTAGGGCTCCTCTTCTTCAATATGACAGCATTTTCCAAACCTTTGATTCTTCCTTTTCATTTGTGAATCTCAGAAGGAGTTCATTTGCTTTGCTCCTTGATTGCTTGAGCAAGCCATAAACAAAAGAATGAAAAGTCAACCACAAACTATCAGAAAGGCATCCAACAGGAAGCATATAAAATGTTCACAGATCGTCTAACATTTTCAATAACTAACTTTTATATCTAATAAACTATTCAATTCCACATTTATCACTAAACATCAAAGAACAAATCCAAATTGAATATGTACTGCCAAATGCTAAAAGCTCAGGTCCTCGGACGTGGACAATATTCAATTTTACTCTCAAGAAATTACCGTTATTTCTCCACTACTATAGTTAGATCCAATTTAATTAAAAACGAAAGTGAAAATAGAAAGCCTCCTACTATCTTTGAAGAGCTCAAAAAAAAAGTGATAGACGATTCTACAGAGAAAAACCTAGATTTGACAATTGATCAGATTAAAGCAAAAACTCAAGAAGAATGGAATAATTTGTCAGAAGAAACCAAAAAAACAATGCAAAATGCTTATGATGAAGGTGTGAAAGCTTATGAGAGTGGCCTAAATTCGTTGAAGTCAGTTTCAAAACCCAAATCTGTCATGGATCAGATTAAAGATGATATTTTCGATGCAGCTAATAAAGCTCATGAGACTTTGTCTGATGAAGACCTCGCTCTCAAGGCAAAAAAAAAATGGGAAGGCCTAACTGAAGATGCTCAAACTAAATTGGAAAGCACTTATCAAGAAAATTTAAAAACATACGAACACAGCTTGAAAGATGCCGGCTCAACTGCTAAAGAAGCAGCAGAGGATGCTGGATCCACTTTAAAGCATTTGAAAGAAGAGTTTATTGACAAACCAGCAGAACAAATTATTTCAAAAACTAAAGAAGAGTGGAATAATATTTCCTCTAATGTTGGCGATATTGTTGATACTGGAAAATCCATTTTGTATGGACAAAATAAAGACCAAAAAGAAGACGATATTGTTGATACTGCTAAAACTATTCTCTATGGAAAAGATAAAGATCAGCAAGGACAAAAAAATAATAGCAATAATAATAAGACCGAAAGGAAAGACAGCAAAAAGGACTTGAGTAATTTGTTGAAAAATGAGCAAAGAAAAGAAGGAAATAAATACGGAAAAACATAAAAAGGAAATCTGAAGGAAATTTTGTTTTATTTTAACGTTAGTTTCTTTTGGAAGTGGCTAAAAGACTTATAAATCATGAAGTTTTTACAAAATGAATAACTTTAAAATTATGAATATGATATTTTTGATATTTTTATATATATATTTTATATTTTTATATTTTTTTATTTTTAATTGATAAGTAAATTTGCATTTTGCACGTTTCAGGCCGTTAATAAAATATCAAAGAACATGTTTATTACTCGATATCATTCTCTAATTTTAGATACAAGTCTTTTCTTTCCGTTCTCACAAAATAAAATAATAAAAAAAACAATATAATCATTATCAAAGAACCACCAACGGACCATAGAAATACGTCATTATAACATTTATGACCTAATTCACAAATCCTTAAAGTATCATTTGTATCTGCAGTTATATTGCTGTCCAAAACATTAATGATTTTCATATTGGAATCATAAATTCTCCCAAATAAAATGTTGTAAAAATAGGCAGGTAAAATGCCTGAAGTTGCTAGAATTCCCCAATTCATTGAAAAGTTTTTCATGCCAAAAAAATCCATTGTTATTGATGGAAATAAACCCCAAGTGAATCCGTATGCTAATCCAATAGTTAAAGTTGCAATGTATAAATAACTAATATCATCCAAAATATAGCAAAATACTTGCGAGGTTAGGACAAAAAATATGGGTAGAATAATTAATACACTTCGTGACTTTTTGAATTTTAGTATTATAAGATCTCCCATTATGCCACTAAGCAATCGTCCGACTGAATTAGAGATTGAGAGTAATCCGACTTCAAAATTTTGCTGATTTTGGATAATCGTGTTTGAATTTTCAACAAAAGCTAGAGTTAAGGGATCATCAATTTGTGTGTTTGGAGGTAGCAACTTTTTGATATATAAAGCTTTTACCAAAAACCCAAGAGAAAATATATACATTTGACCAATTGAAGCCAACAAACCCACAATAAAGCATAGTAGCCAGAATTTTTTATTTTTGAATAATGCTAGACCTCCGATTTCAGGCTGATAGGTTGCAGATTTGTTAAAACCTAGATTTATATTATCAGTGATCAGAAAAGAATTTCTAGATATATGAGAAGAAGGCAGTGTAATTGATTTCCTTGGATGAGAGTTGGTCAATGTGGACATTTCAATAAATTCACTGGATAGACGATCAGATATCGACGGATGAATTCCCACCATTGAGGAGTTTGAGTGAATTGAGGTTAAAATATTATCACTATCGTTATCAGCATTGTTATAATTCTGATTAACATTAGTGATAGGATTGGTATCATAGTTAGTGATATCATGAAAAACATCCAAGCTATTATTGTTTGAATGAGAGCCGTTGATTTTTTTGTGATACTTGTCAGCTATAATGATGAACCAAACTGTAATCAGAAAAATCACAATAGCAGAGATATACAAAAACCCCAACAAGCCCGAGGTATCACCAGGATAAAACTTTGAAGCCAAAGCTGAGTAAAACAATGCTGACAAGCCAATAAAGGCAATTGGAATTGAAGTTGCCATACCTCTGTTGTTCGGGTAGATAATAGCACTGCATTTCAAACACCCAGCATATATGAAAGCACCACCCAAGCCAATACCAAATAAAATCACCATGCTAAAATTAAAATTGGACATGCTTTCATCAAATTGTCTTTTCAATAGGTAGTAGCTTCCAATGAAGATGATTGAACCAAAACTAATGGGTATACTGAAGCCAAATTGATCAACAAAGAAACCAGCAATGGGCCCAACAATTGAATTGCCCAAGTTGCCAGACATGGCAAGAGCTGAAGCTTGAGTAGCAGAGTAGTTTAGCCTTGAAGAGAATTGAGGACTGAAAGCAGAGTAAAGATATAAAGTTCCACATAGTATATCAAGTAAAATGCAGGACACAAACATTAGGAATTTTTTAGCAGATTGTTTCATTTGGGAACCAAAAATATAAAGGACAAAGTATGGTAAGTTTTTAGATACAAATTGACAGGTTTTCTAGTAAAATGCAGCGTGGAAAGTTCATTATTAAGGATAGTTGATGGAGTAGACTAACAAATGCAGTATTGTTAGAAGTAGATTAGCTGTTTTTGTCCATTATTTTCGAATGAGATGTGTATCTAATATGGGTGAGGAGAGACCTGTTGGAGCAGGGAGGCTGCTGCCCTTGATAAGAAAAATTGTGAAGTTTCACTGTGAAATCCTGTTTCTGCAGGTGCTCTCTGCTGTTCTTAGATATTTTTAGAAAGGCAGTCTATCGTCCATGAAGGAGCTTCTCACTTCAAAGCAGAAAGGTGAAGAAGTAACTGCTGAAAGATAATGCTATCGAAACAGAGAATAGTGTGCTTTGTACTTCTTCCGCTGGTGATGGTGGGCATAGCATACTTGCTTGTCGAGCATTATACCACCACTCTGTCAACAGCTGCTTTAATAATCCAGGAAACAGGAAGCAGGTGGAGTGTGCAATCAACCAGTGATTTGAGTGGAGAATATATGCAATTTAACCACAACCAGTCAGAATCTGATCTGGAAATAAAGGTACTGAAGGCAATTCACAGTGACGCAACAATTGCGCTGGGGAATTTAATAAACACATCAAAGCTTTCAGTGGACGAGGATATAATAAATTCATCCTCAAACCAAAATCCAACCTCAACAATTGAAAACAATAATAATCTAATTATTGAAGAGGAAAAAAATGATTTTAAGAAAAATGAAAAAAAAGAGGAAACTCAAGGGGAAGAATCAAATCAGAACCAAATTAACCCGTTGGTAGCTGATGGTGAGAAATATTTAAAAGAAAGTAAGAATCAATCAACTAATAATACAATAAACGATTCAAGCACCAATGAAGTTGAAGATAACATTGAAAAGAATCCAGAAGAGGATATAGAAGAGGATATAGAAGTGGATATTAAAGTGGATATTGAAGTGGATATTGGAGAAGAAAACCAATCTAAAGAAAACCTCATTTATAAACACAATGACAGGAATTTAGAAAAGACCAAAGTAACACATAATTCATATTCCGAAACCAACGAAAATTTTAACTCAAAAGTTGGAGAACTTACTTCTAACTTAACTGAAAGCTATAATCTGATAAAGGGTGAATCATTGAGGTGGAATCCATACCGACCTAATTGTTACATTGGAGTTAGAGCAAACATTCCACACTCAATTATGTTAGGTGTGATGTGGTTTAATGCTGATAGTATTCAGGGATTTCAAAATATACGTAATTTTGTCGGTATGAATGATAAAATTAAGAAATTCAGTTGGTTGAAATTTAACCCGAGAACAGGTGGTAGACAAATTATTAAAGATGATTTGTTAAATATTGATATTATTGTTGATTTTATTAAAAATGAAAAAAACTTGAACAATTGGGGATTAAAAGTCAAAGGGGTTGGTACAAGTTCTTTACATCAAAACTCTAAAATTTCGATTATTACATACATTGGTCTTGAAAGTGAGTCGTTTGATGAAGATCGTATCTATAAAAAACAGATTGATTTTGATCCCGATGATTTTAGCACGTATGATATGGAGGAGAATCTAGATTATTTAACGTTGAGTGACATTAAAACTGATATTAACGGATTTGAAGGTTCTATCAAATTAAATGGATTCACAAAGGATTTTGGCAAGTTTGACATTGAAATCACTGATGACCCTCAAATAAATAAACATCCCGATTTTGATATGACAAGAATCACTTTAAAAGAAAGAAGAATTTATGAATCAATGGGTCTTGACCCCAAAAAAAATCATCATTTAGAAATTGTTGCTCCAAATGAAAATGTATGGAGAGCGAAGGATATCTTTTTAGCAATGTTGCAAGAAAGCATCCAGGACTTATCTGAAAAATATCGAACAGTTATAAATTTACAATCTCTACCGGCTTACAATGGATTGATTTTAAGAGATTTACATGATTACAAAGGTAATCTACATTTTATTCAAAAGATTTACGAAGGAGACTTTGAATATGATATTCTATTCAATCAAAAAAAGAGTAAAGAGAGAGCTTTGGATTCTCAAAGTGATCATGGTAATTGGGATGAAGATCAGTTTGATGATGAAACTTGGAAAGACAATTCAAAAATAACCTCAAAAAATATTAATAATAAAATAACAGAAAATTTGATATCATTTGATGAAAAGTTCAATCAAAAATTCAAACTACAACCACCATTTAATAAACAAAAGTATTCAAAGTTTGCAAAGGAAATCATTTCTAGTTTAATGGGTGGATTAAGCTATTTTCATGGGAGCCAAATTGTTGATAGGGTTACAGAAATTGACGAGGAAAATTTTTCAGAAGTGGAATTGACAAATGGTAAATTAGAAGGCCCATATGAATTATTGACATTAGTGCCCACCAGAAGCTTTTTTCCAAGAGGATTTTATTGGGATGAAGGGTTTCATTTAATTTCGTTGATTGATTTTGATTTTGACTTGACGCTAGAAATATTAAAAAGCTGGTTCAATTTAATTGATGACGATGGATGGATTGCTAGGGAGCAAATATTAGGACCAGAATCTAGAAATTTTGTTCCCAAGAAATTTCAAACCCAGAATGCTAAAATTGGGAATCCACCAACATTGATGTTATTATTTTCTGAAATATTGGAAAAATTACATGAAATGAAACCTCACGAATTGAAAGAAGATTATTCAGGGAGTATAAATGAAGAGATTACAGACAAGGAATCAACAGATTTACATTTGACGCATCCCAGATTATTGGTGGATTATGCCCGAAGTATATATCCCAAATTGAAAAAACATTACTACTGGTTTAGAAAGACTCAAAGGGGAGAAACAGAGGAGTTGGAAAGAGAATACCCATTTAGCGAAGAGGTTTATAGATGGGTTGGTAGAACTGAAACTCACTGCTTGCCATCAGGGTTGGATGATTACCCAAGATGCGAAAACGCAGATTTAACAGAGTTAAATATCGATTTAATGTCATGGATTGGCGTTATGAGTAAAGCTATGAAGGAAATTGCGCGGTTGTTGAATTATGAGGATGACTATAATAAATTTGATGAAATTGAGAAAAGAATAGTTAAAAATATTGAAAAAGTATTTTGGTCAGAAGAATCAAAATGTTACTGTGATATTCATATGAATTTAGATGACGAGGATGAGTTGGTTTGCCACAAAGGATATATTTCACTCTTTCCATTTTTATTGAAATTAATACCTGTTAATGAAAGCGTGGAATCGGAAAGGCATATATTGGGTATTATTAAGTTGATATCAGATGGGGATGAGTTATTCAGTGAGTTTGGAATTCGAAGTTTAAGTCAAAGGGACGAATATTTTAGAGAAGGAGAGGATTATTGGAGAGGATCTATATGGGTTAATATAAACTATTTAATTTTAGAGAGCGTCAAGTATTATGTTGAAAGGAGTGAGAATATTGAAATCAAAAGGCTAGGTGGTAAGTTATATGGAGACTTACGAGTTAATTTGGCAAACAATATTTATGAGGAGTGGGTTAGAACAGGATTTGTTTGGGAGTCGTATTTTGAACACGATGGAAAAGGAAAAGGAGCCAATGGGTTTACAGGATGGAGTTCTTTGGTGGTTAACATCATGAAAATGCCAGAAGAGATTCATTGAGATATTAATTAAAGCAAATTAATTCAATTGAAGAAAGAAAAGAACGCAAAAGATGAAGCAGAAATCAGGCAGTTTAAATATTGATGAGAATTGTGTCGGCGGTTAGGTTTTTTTAAAAGTGATAATTGAGGCACAACATCAGCGTTGTTGTATGACTAGATAGCCAAAATAGAATATATATAAGGTGAAATAGAAGATGGATTGTTCTAAAAGTATTTCATTTTGAAGTAAAGTAAATGGCAATTAGGATGCCACCAAAAAAAAGACAAAAGAAATCTGCTGGATCAAATGATAATAAGGATAGCAGTGATAGTACTAAAACTGAGAAGAATACAAGTGAAGACATCCAAGAAATTAAAAAACTTCAAAATATCGAGTTAAGTGAGTCGGATAGTAATATATTGAATTATCTCAATGAACAATATCGACCATACTCGTTAAATGATATATATTTAAACCTACAAAGCTTGAATAGTAAAAGTAAAAGCACCAGGATATCAAAGGGGAATGTGGTGAAGGGACTAGAAAAACTAAGCAGTTGCAAGAAAATCATAGCAAAGAGCTATGGGAAACAAACATTTTATGTTTGCTTGCAACAAGAAAATAAAGCCGAGAAGAAAAGTGGTGCTGAAGATATTAGTGATGGGGATAGAGATGCTAGTGATTATACAATAGAAGATATAAACCAAATCAAAAAAGAACTAAGTGAGTTGGAAAACAAATTTAAAAGTTTAAATGGGGAATACAGTTTGATTATCAGTGAAGCCGATAATGAACAGTTGGTGAATAATTTTTTTTCGGTTCAACAAAGGATTACGGATGTAGAATTAAAGATAAAAAAATATCAAGAGGAATTGGGTGGAAAAAAAGACACCATCAACAATAAGAATGAGAAAAAAAAAGAAAAAATAAGAAAGTTGGAAGTTATTTATGAAAGAGAGTTTAAATTGAGATTCAAAATCTATAAAGAATTTATATATGTGATGAAAGAAAACTTAAGTAAAGTGGATGAATTGTTGGAAGCAATAGGATGTGAACCAATCAATTCATTCTAGAATATAATACTTGTTATATAGAAAATAATACTTGTTATTTGGAAAATAAATCAATTTGAGTAGCAAATTAGCAATTATTTGTGAGGCTAGACAATAGACCTAAAATAAAGCCACGCCAGCAGCAAAAAGAAGAGACAAAGCAGTTACACCCACAGAGGTAGCGGCATTGATGGAGTTTTCAGCAACAGAGTGAGAAGAGGAAGAGTTAGAGGAAACAAGCGAGGATTCGGAGAAATGGGAAGCAGAGAAGTGGGAACTGGAAGAAACGTGGGAGGAAACGTGGGAATCAGCGTCGGAAGAAACGTAAGAAGAACCGACGGTGGAAGCAGCGGAAGAAGTAGCGGAAAGAGCAGAGGAAGAGACCACTGAAGGAGCAACGGAAGAAACAACGGAAGAGACGACAGAAGAGACGGAGCTCACTTCAGAGAGAGATGAAACGGAAAAAGCCAAGGGAGACAGAGAGGCAGAAGAATCAACAGGTACTCCAGAAGAACCGGAAGAGCTGCTTTCAGAAACACCCACAGGAACCAAACTAACAGCATTGGAGGAGCATTGCCAGTTGGCTATATTGAAGGTTCCATCGTCGTTTTCACAAGCCCAAAACCCTTGGAAAGAAGCAGTGAATCTCAAGTTGCCTTCGTCGTTAAGGCCAAAGTCCTTTGATGCGCCGCTTTGGTCCTCAATATGTAATCCGTCAGCATCAGCAGAAACATATTTGGAAGTGTCGGACAAAAGAGCTAAGTATCCGGATGGCTCATATAATATAAAGGAAACAGCTTCACCAGAATCGTCTTTGAGGCGCAAGTAGGAAGAAGTGTTTTCATTGTAAACCACTGGCACACTTGAAAAATTATCGCCAACAGCAACTAATGAAAAGGTCCTGTCAGATTTAACAGTTGATGCTAACAACGCTAAAGTAATAGCTCTCCAGTTTGAAAATTGCATTTTCAGTTGTATATTTAATAGATGAACTTAGTCTGAAAAATTAAAACCAAAAAGTACTACTGCAATGTTTTAGCAAAATCGGTGAAATGTTTGTTGGTTAAATATCCACTCCAAGAATTGTTTGATACACTTATGTCATTTTATTTTTAGATTGGTGGAATAACAATCAATGCAGATGAATTACAGAAACCCCAGTCAAAGCAGTATTACGTATGTTGGAACCTTCAAAAAGGTGTTTCTCGCACGTGAAGCAGATTCTACTGATGTTGCTGGTGATTCACCTTGCTTCTGATCTGTGGTTGATTTTGCGCGACGTCATGGAAGAAGAACAATCAAAAACACCGCTTTGAGCATGTGTTTCGGTAAAATGATTCGGCAAATGCTGCACGGATCTGAGCCGGATGTAGCAATCTAGAATATAAATTAAAGTATAACCAAATATGTAAGAATTGCCTAATGCGATATTGGGAATTGCCTGTGTTTTTAGCACCGAAGAGGAACCTGCCTCTGCACCATAAACATGGAGCTTTTCCCTGTGGCAACAAGGAGAGGGCACAGCCGGAGAATTGTGGTAAAATCGCCAATCGTGACTCTCTCAAGCCTCGCCAATTTGCCTGGAATTATCATCCTCCATCCATCGTTCTGAAGGCCCACGTTGCTCGGAACAGGGCACTCAAAATTGTTTTTATCAAGATACAACTCTCCCAATGATTTTAACTTATCCAATCCACCGACTTCTCTGATATTGTTTCCTCCAAGATCCAAAGATTCCAATCGGTTTAGATTATCCAAATTCTCAATTTTTTTGATTTTGCATCGATATAAACTCAACCTTTCTAAACTCTTCAAACAATCAATATTCTCTATTTTTCTAATGGAGCAATTAAATGACAAGTCCAATACTTTGAGCCTGGTTAGATGGTTCAAATTTTCAATTCGTTTGATATTGGAGCATTTAATTATTAATACTTCAAGCCTTTTTAGATTTTCTAAATTCTCCAACTTCCCAATCTGATTACACCCTTTCACAATCAATCTTTTTAATTTAATTAGATTCTTAAACCCATCGTCAATTTTTTTTAAATTGAAGTTGTTTGATAGATTGAGATCCCTTAAGTTAATTAAATGCCCAGCACCAGAAATGTCACTTAATTTGTTGTTTTTCACAACAAGGGTTTTTAAACTGATGAAATTTTGAAGGCCATCAAGACTAATTAACTGATTTGATGATAAATTTAAATAGTTCAATGTCATATTTAACTTTGAACTGGAATATTTTAAATCTTTGATGGTTTTCAAATTCATTCCCACCAAGGTCAATCTTTTCAAGTTGAGTGTATTATTCAATATTTTACTGGTAAAGGTTTTCAAACAATAGTGAGCATCACTGTTTGAATTGTCATTATTGGTATAACTAATATTGTTGTTTCTAGCAAACGGTCCATGAAATCCACCGGCCTGTTCGTTACTATATAAAAGTGGAAAATAGAAAAAATTTAGCTGACATGAATTATTTTTGGAAAACCAGTTTTTTTGGTGGAAGTCATTGTCAAAATGTTCACATACAATACTATTATTAATTCCCCTCAACCTGCAGTTATTGCTATTGCGTTTTTCAACATTTTCAATAAAGCTTTTGATTTGTGAAACAGTGGTATTGTGAAAATTTTGTCTGGTTTTGATATTTTTTTGTCTAATAATCTTTTTCAATTCATTCATATTTTCGACCATAGCATCATACTCACTTTCATCATTATGTGAGCAAATATTCAAAGTAACCTGCTTTGTGAATAATAGTAACCGACTTTTAAAAACCTTTAAATTCTTTAACGAAATCTTCAATCCCTTGCTTTCCAAAAAAGTAGGTTTTGAAGCTTTAAACAAATCAAAAGTAAGACGTTCATACAATAATTGGTTGGATAACACAGAAATAACTTGATAATTTGAAAGACTCAACAACAAAATTATTTTATAACCGTCATTGCCTTGAGAGTTATATATATTTTCGAAAATATTTTGTAATAAGAAAGATGGAAACTGTAAAAGGTCAATCTTCATTCGAAACAATGTTTATTAATTTGTAAAAATATAAATTTGAATTAGATTTAATAAAATATAATAAAATAAAATCAAACATTTTATAGAAGTTACATATTTATTGTGAATGGTAATTAAAAATAAAATTTCTAGGAGTCCGAAAAGGCTACCTAAAACCTCAATCGACTAGAAGCTCATAAAGAGGAGTTCTGATGCGTAACTGAAAAAAAAACAGAGACAGTGCAAAAATCACAGTTACTATTATTACCTTTCATGATAAGCTTTCTCATCTTCAAAAATAATTACTCATTCTTAATCTTGAGAATAAATCAAAAAATTGCCATTTAAATTCTCTTTTCGTCCGACAAAGCTACAGCTACCTCTAAAAAAAACCAAAAATACACAAAGCAAAACCACAAAAATAATCCGACAAAACGAATATCGCCCCACGGGTTGAAAAAAAAAATATCCTTCATTCTCATTAACAGATTTTGCAAAACCTCAAAAACGAACTTTCGGACCGGACCGATCAATTAGTTATATGATAAATAGATCTGAAAACATTGTGAAAAACTTAATTCGGGTTCAATGTTTTAATAAACAGACTTTCCGTATATCGGCAAAGAAGTATAGTGTTGGAATGTGGTCGAATAACTCCATTCGGTTCTCGTTAATCGAATAATTTTTGTTACGATGTTGAACTTTTGTTAAAACGTAAACTATCATTAACCACTATGCACGCACTACTGCAGGTGCGTGATCTCCGTGCTGAAAGAACAAGTTGTCCAGTAATCTACGACGTATATAATTTGATCCTTCCACTTCAATTTTCTTGTTTGCATTTTTGCCCTTTCATTACCGTATTGACTACTGCCGTACTATTACCATTTTACCTCTTAAATAATTTTTCCTCTATTAACAATCTCCAACACGTTATTAATTGAATCGCATGTGTTCGCTTGCCTAATTTAAAGGGGTTACCCGATACTGCGAAATTTTTTATTTGAACCGCGGTTATTGATCTCGAAACTGCTTAATGAAATGCTTCTTCTCAAAAATACATTAAATCGATTGTTTTGCTATGTGAAAATAATAAAATCAAAATCGTTACAACTGCGTTAAGATTAAATTTTTATGAATTGTTTAGTAAAAGTTGGTAATATCTGTAGTTGAAAATTTTTTTTAAAACGGCTAAAATAATTGTAAAATATTATTACTGCTCAAAAACCTGTATATTAATTTTAAAATAAAGCGGGGTTATTTTACACGTTAAGGCTTCAATTTCCATTAAATGGTAACACTAAAATACCACTTTTATCATTTAGAAATAAACGTTCAAAAGATATATTTGCAATGTTTTCAAGAATTTTTGATCTGATTTTTTGGCTAGTTTTTTTTATATTGTTTTATTTTTTATTTTCAATCTTACACTACTAATGTCAAATAAATTAAATAACATTGATAAACATTTGCTATTTTTTACAAAACTTTCAACCAATAATTTTGAGAAAACCGTATCTGACGCTAAACAACCAAAGATTAAAAAAATTATTTTTAGGAGTAGTTATTCAATTTTTGAACGTATCTTCAAACAAATAAAAAAAAATAATTATTTTCAATATGCCACAAATGTGATGCAAATATAGATTTGCTTTGTGAATGCATGTCATTTACGTTATTGAGTTATGGAACACAAATGATTTCTCAAAATGTGCTTAGATGACATGGTATATTAATGAGAATGAGACACTGCTGCTTGATTGTTCCAAAATAAAATTTTAGTTTGTAGTTTTTAGCAGGGCTGTAATTTTAATAACTGGTTTTTCTGGATTTTTCCAATGACCAACTAATTCATCGCCCTTGAAATTTTAAAAACCGTATTATTACATATTGTATTGTTTAATTTTTAAATCAGTTAAAACTAGACAAAATTCTATTTGAACAAAAAAATAAAAAATTCAGTTTCATTTTTGCATCCGTCAATAACGTTATTAAGTTTAAATTTTTTTAAGATAAAGTTTATGTTAATATTATGATAGTTAAGCAAAACAATTTTAATCAGTTTCATCAGTCTTGGATTCAAATTTAAAAAAAAATTCATAGCCTCTGTGTTGTTTCATGATATAGATAGTCATCCTGCTATTTTTGTTAAAATCAAATTTGCAAACCATAATGATGTTTAAATAAATTATTTACTTAACTGTGACGTTTGTCATAGAATCACAAAAAATAAAATTATTAAATATAATTTCCATTAGTTTTTCGAATAATATTTGCAGTTGCTTAATGCTGTTATTGTTGAATTTTTAATTACGGCTGCTGTTGATTGAAGCAGTTAATTTATTAATGTTTTCAATAATTATTCTAGTTATATTTTGGTGATTTTTTTTGTTGTTTCGTCGATAGAAGTTAATACCCTCAAATATTAACCGTGGCATTTTTCAATTGCTTTGGTTAAAAAAATAATTTCGGTAAGATCAGATAATGAGTTTTCTACTAAGTTTGTTAGAAAAGTTTGTGATAATAATCAAACCACGCAATAGTGTCGGTCATATATGAGTCTCATCAAATTTTTTTTTTTTAGGGCCTAAAAAAAAACTATCAAATCATCAACAAGAAGATTTTTAGTAATAAAAAATAATGCTCATTATTTATGTAATCAAGCTGTTAAATGTGTTGCTTACTTGTTTCGTTTCATTTTCAGAAAATACCTTTTTTTGATAAATACACCATACACATTATTTGTTAAAAATTCTTTTGCCGACAAACATTTTCAAATTTTTGAATGTGCTGCTTAAACATTGCTTCCATTGGCTTTGGGTCTTCAGCAATTATCTGATTTTTTTTGTTCTGTTAAATACTCAGTTGAGATTAGAAATGACAAATTTAGAGAGTCTACAATTGCAAAAGTGTTATTTTGGCGTGAACTTTCAAATCTGGTTTGATAGAACAAGATTGCCATTCAAAAACCAATGTTTAAATTTGCTGGTTTTTCAAGTTTTTTTGCAGTTGGAATTGGTTTTTTTTTTGTATGAAAATATAAAAAAAAATTCTGTTGTATTCAATACTAATAAAACAGTTATTTCCATTAATAACTCAAATCATAGAACTGAAAAACCTATTACTGATTGATTGTTAGTCAGCAATGATAAAGATGCAGTAATTGTGGATCAAGGTATTTTTTCTGATACAGTTGATACATCCAATTGTGATAAAGCGGATACATCTGAATAAGCAACTAAAAACAGTTTAGGTTTTAATCACGATTAGGACGGTTTTATTTTTTACTGATGAAATAAATTAGAGTAACTTGTTAATAATTAAATAAAGAAAAAATAACAAAAAACAGATTGAAAATAATGATTTTGAAAGCATTGCCAAATAATATACCAGTGACGCCCAAAAACCAATATACTGTCGGTCGGTTATGTTTTGCTTGTTGACTGCGTTTACCGCCGCTGCGACAGAAGTCACAAATATTGTTGTCCTCAAATAGAAAGCCGCTCATCTCAAAACCCTAACCTCTACTAAAAACCCCGACAGTTTTCTGTTGATGGACTTTGCCCTAGAAAAAAATTTGATGGTTTTTTTTGGGTTTTTACGATATCAAATAGCATTTAAGGTCTAATTAAATAAATTAGATTAGTTGCTCAAATGAAGGTTATATCGAATGTATTGCCTATAAAAACTAGCCAGTTCAAAATATTAGATATTGAACTGTCAAAATTTTTTTTGCTGTTGCTGCTTCAAAAGAAGATCCTGTGGATCAATATGATGCCGCAGCGCCTTTTTTTCATGGTCACATTGACAACACAGTATTTATAAAGCTACCGGCACAATTTTTTAATGCCGCAAATGTATCGGCACTTTAAAAATGGCATAAATCAATTTTTGGACTCAAACAATAAGATTTTTGTTAGTACAGCAAAATAATTGGCATTTTAACTTACTTGTCGTATAAAAAACCTAGTGTGAATTATGGAGTAGTTTATTTTAGCACCAAATGACTCGAATCTTTTTTTTTTTTGCATGTGGATGATTTTGTCATTGCTGAGTTTTTCAAAAATATGACCATGATTATCAAAATGCCTTTTTGATCTTAATTTCAAACAAAAATTTTAAAACCAGTTATGCTCAATTTTTTTGAACCAGATTATGTCAAATTTATCAATGTAATTACGGCTTTAATGAACAATATTGTTAGGCAAATGTTGGTTTATTTTAAATTGATTTATATTGATAGAACTTCAAATTCAATGATTGATAATGTTAAAACCTGTTGAAGTTTTGAATTTACAAAACCTAACGAAGACCGATTTATGTGATCATTAAACCATTATTAATATTTTTTTGTTTGCTAACAATTGTCTATGCCACATAATTGATTTTGCTGTTGAGTCGCTAAATTGCTTTTTTCAAAGATCCGCTGAGTGACATTTTGGCATCGTTGAAAAACTGCATCGCTATTCAAAAGCTAATGACCTGTCAATTTTTTACTAGAAAATTGCCAATGTTCACTTTTGGTCTCAACGACAGTAATTGAGCTGATGATTTTGGTGACAAAATTGGTTTGCGGCAATATTTTTTTTTTTATAGACTTGCCTGTAACATGATGCTTTTAAAAACAGATGTCAGTTTTATTCCTAAATTCTAAAAAATTGTAAATTGCTTTCACTGGGGCGACTAAAAAAGTGCTTTTTATTAATCTGGTGATACATGATATTAGTGCTCTAAATGTTTGCAAATTATTTAATGAAACAACAATTTTGTTCTCAGTGTAGCGAAACATCTTACATATTTGAAAAATTTTCACACAATTCAATCCAGAACCAATTTTATTAAACCCTCATGTAGGAGATGCTTTTGAATGGGCAAGACTGGATACTGCTGTAAACTTAGCTAGCATGATGACAAAAATTTTACTAACTGTGACGTTTACAAAACTGTTGAAGCTGTCTTATATGTGAATGGTAAATAAAAAAAAAATTGTAAATTCATTAATTTTGTTATAGTCTATATTGACATAATTTTTTTTTTTTGCTGTTTAGAATAGTTTTATTTTGAATGTATTGATTTATTAGACACTATTATGTTTCACAAGGTTTTGCAGCTTATGGATCATTGGTTTATGCAGGACGAGTTTTAAAGAATATTTTTAATTTTCTCACCTCAACGGCAGGCCGGGCATTATGTTGAATGATTAATATGGTCAGCAGTTACAAAAAATTGTTTACAAGTAAATTATTATTTCGCACGATAACAAAGAGTAAAGCACATCCGTCACTTTTTTTTGGAGATGCAAGGATTTTTGTAATCTAGAACGTAAATATTTTTCGCCTTTTTCGGAATTGTCATAGTGGATACAGTAATTAACAAATAATATAGGTCTTTTAGGTTAGTTGTTAGTAGGTTAAAAAAAGTGGAAAAATATAAACTACAAAATTGGAACGGAAAAATTTAAATATATGAGTAGTATATTACAAAACAATTTGTCCTCTCATTGCAAAATTCTATTATATGCATTAATGCGTCAAAAGGTGGGTCAGAATAATTTCCGTTTGAACACTTTTTTGTAATTGCTGACAGTATGCATCACTGAGCATAATATCTCCGACTTGATGTTCAGAAGCGAGAGGTACAAAAAATTCATTAAAACAAGGTCTAAATAAAACAAAAATCCATAAACCGCAAAATCATGTGAAAAATAATAACTTCCAATATATCAATACAATCAAAATGGAAAACCTCAAAACAGTAAAAGAGAAAAGTTATATCAGTATAGACTAAGACAAGATTAATAAATTAACAATTGTTGTTTCAAGTTCCATTCATATATGGAACAGTTTTAACAATTTTGTAAACGTCGGAGATGGTAGAGACTTTGTCATCATGCTAGTTGAAGTTTCAGCAGTATCCAATCTTGCCCATTCAATAGCATTATCAACATTGGTTTTATATAATGTGGCACCGGATTAAAGTGGTTTTTAAAATTCTATGATTTGCAGGATGTTTTGCTACACTGAGAGCAAAATTGTTGTAACAATAAATTATTTGCAACAATCAGAACACGTATATCATGTAGCACTAGCTTAATAAATACATTTGTTTAGTGGCCCTAGTGAGAGCAATCTATATTTTTTTCCAATTTAGTAATAAAACTGACATCTGGATTTTGAAGCATCATTTAACTGGTGAGTTCTTGATCAAAGACATATTGCCGCAAGCTGATTTTTTGTCAGCAAAATTACCAGCCCAATTTTTGTTGCTGAAACCAAAAAGATGTGAGTGGCAGTTTCGTGATAAAAACTTGAAATGTCATTAGTTTTTGAATAGCGATGCAGGTTTTCATCAATGCCTAAATGGCGCTGAACAAACCTTTAGAGAAAGTAAGTTAGCGATCCAACAGCAAATGCAATTCTGTAGCATAGACAAATGCTAGCAATGAAAAACATACCAATAATGACTCAACAAACAGATGAATTGGCTTCAGATAAATTTTTCGAATCTTTAAGAACCGAAAGTAAATTTGAATTAACAACGATTGCAGTTGGTTTTTTTTGAGAGTAACTCAATTTTGAGCTAAACAACATTTATATTAAATTATTCTTTATCAAAACCGCAATTGGGTCGTTAGATTGAACATAAGCAAGTCTAATCATATACGCCAAAAATCTACTAAAAAGTTTTATTTCAGTTTAAAAGCAAAAATACATTTTGATCGTAATGGTTATATTATCGAACAACTGGCATTCAGGAGATCAACCACATACAAACCCAAATATTATTTGGATGTTTTAGTGCTGAAATAAAATACTTCACGTTCTGTAGTAAGAGTTTTATACTCGATGTGAATTGAAGTGCTATCCATTTTGTTGTTTTTGAAAAAAAAAAATTGTTTAAGTCGAAAAAATTGTTTCATGTTATTTTCAAACTTTTGATGAATTAGGGTGTTAAAAAAATTCTGCTGGTATTTTCATAAAAACTTGGCTGTCAATGTCACAATGAAGAGATGCAGTGTTAACATCCATTTGATGCACAGTGGGGGTTTTTGTAGCCGCAACAGCAAGATAAATTTTGCCATTTTCAAATTTATTAACTAGACCGATTAGTTCTCCATAGTCAATACAATTGATATGATTTATTTTTGAGCAACAAATCTAATCTTTTTATTTTGATCCATAGGACCATTTTACGTAGTAAAAACCCAGCGACAACCAACCGCCTTTTTTGGAGCAAGGTCATCCTCCAAAAAAATGTCGTGATTTTTGACAGCAGTTAGGTTTTCGACAAAAGCGGCTTCTCATTTAAGAACAACAGTATTTGTATTTTCCGTAGTAGCAGCGGTACACGAGGTCAACAAGCAAAATCCAACCGACAGACGTTTTATTGTTTCTTTTGCGTCGCTGGTATACCAATTGACAATGCTTTTAAAAACATCATTTTCTTTGTGGCTCAATTTACTTTTTTTTTATTTTTATATAAACTAGTCAATGTAGTTCATCTCATCAGTAAAAAAAATAACGTTTTGATCATAATTCAGAAATGAATTTTTTTAAGTAGGTTTTTCAGATATTTTAGCTCTATCACAAATTGGATGTATCATCTGTAACAAAACTAATATTTATATTCAAAATTTTACTATCTTCATCACTGCTGTTTGAGAATCAATTGGAAATATGCTCTTCATTAGTATCATGACTGTTATTAATGGAAAAAATTGTTTTATTGGTATCAAATACAACCGATCTGTTCCTTTTGATTTCATTCGAAAATAATGTGATTTTAACTAGAAGAGAATTTATTACACCAGTAGATTTGAACCGGGTAGTTTTGAATGTAAATTTTCTTTATCAAAACCAAATTGAATAATTACCACCAATGTAACAGTGTTGGAATTGTAGTCTCTATAGACTTTTCATTGTTAATTGTAACCGACAATTCAACAAAACGATGCGGTGTTTGTAATTTTTTTTAACCACAAAGCCGGTGGAATTCTTGGTAGAGCAGCACATTCAAAAATTTTAAAATTTTTGACACCAAGGGAATTTCCAACAAAAAATTTGTATGGTGTATCTGCCGAAAGTGGGTATTTTTTACAACCCAAATAGAGCAAGTAGGCAGCAAATTCATCAGCTTTATTAAATACATCATTGCAATTTTTTCTTTTACCTAATAAGCTCTTCCCTGTAAAATGATAAATATTTGCCAGTGCCTAAAAAAATTTGTTTGATGAGACTCATAAATGACCGACATTTTATGCGTCATATCATTATCAACACAAAACTCTCCAAACATTTTTTGTTGCAAAATCATTATCTGATTTTCCCGTAATTATTTATTAAACCAATGCATTTGAAAAATGGCTCAATTGACATTTGAGTCTTTTAACAGCTGACGATTGATCGGCTAAAAAAATGGTCATAATTTATCGAGAACAATTATTGACAACAGAAATATAATAATTGCTTTCATCAACAGCAGTTGTAGTTAATGAAGCAACAACGTCAGAATAAAAAAATTGCAAATTACATTCAAACACCTAGTCGAAATTTTCATTTATAATTATATTTTTTTAAGTTTTATGACAGTAGTCACAGCATGGTGAGTGATCTATTTCATCATCATTATGTTTTTTGCGGCTTTGATTTTAGCTAGTCTACTAGGATGACTAAGTCTAACATGAAACGACACAGCAGCAATAGAATTTTTTTCAATTTTAAAACAACAGTCATAAAACCCATGAGAAACATTTTCCAACTATCATTTTATTAACATAAATTTTATCGTAAACAAATGTAAATTTAGTACAGTTATTAATAGCTGCAGAAATGGAAATAAATTTTTATTATTCAGTTCAAAGAACACTTTTTGCAGTTTTGATTTATTTAAAGCCTGGACAGTACTAATTACGTTAACATCATTTTTAAAAATTTCAAAGCCGATGATTTGGCCCAAAATTGGTTTAATGCTGACAAATCATTTTTTGTTAATGTGGCCATGTTTAGAAGCACGAAAATCAAAATAAAACTGTGAACGATCAGGCAGCAGTATTTCGTTGGCTTTTATGAACCATGTTCTCTAAAAATTTTTTGATAAACCATTGGTTTTTCATCAATCAGGGGTGTAGGTGCTATACACTTAGAAAGCAAATAATTTTTTTTCACGACAGCTGTAGCATGTCGGAATAGATTTTTCTTTTTTCATCTTTTTGTTGCTACCATCAGCAACCAAACTAGTAACACAAAAAGCAACCATTGTAGTTAATGGGTTTTGAGCACCATACAAGTTATCATCACGATTATTAGCTATCCCTTTTGCATCAAATTACCCAATTCTACAAAGGTCAGCAAATTAATTCAAAATTATTTGTCTTTGATTCCTCCTAGAGATTAAAGAGCCATAAAAAATAGCTGCAACCTGATTATTTGTCAATGTTTTAACGGCAATACTGAGATGATCTTTGAAAAATTTGTTGTAATTTGTTTTAGATCCGATAAAACTTTTCCATTGACTAGTAGTTGAAAACCGAACAAATACAATAACTGCTACAATCCCACTATTACCATAAAAATTTTCAAGTTGTACTAATACTTCACAACAATACCAGCCGTTGTAAAAAAAACCATCCAACACACTACTAACCAGCCCCCTTATCTAACGTATGCAAATGAAATTTAACAAAATAGTTACCTTCTCGATTTCATTATCATCACAAAATAAAACACCGTTTTAATGTATTTTTGACATATAGCATCATACTGAGCAATTTTGAGATAAAGAACCGCAGTCCAGTTAGTAAAGTATGCAGCATCGCCCAATTTTTTGGATTCATCTCAGCGAAGTTATGCGATTTGGCTCATAATCGGTTGAAGAGTGTGTAAAATAGATGCAGTAACTAACAGGTAATATTGTGACAGTACGGTTTTTGATGCTAAGGTAAGAAAACCTTAAACATAAAATGAAGAAAATTATAGCGGGAGGCGCAAGATATATACATTGTATATTATTAGATATCGTTGCTTATTAACACGGAGACTACGCACCAGCAGCAGTGCGTGTCATTGTGGGTGATAATTGTTGTCGATTCAACGGATAAAACAGATTTGGCCATCAAATGGTTCATGATTAATACCTGGATTAGCAATAATTTGATGTCTTGAATAAAATTGTAATTAGTTAGTTAAACCCACAAATATTAACTTGAAAAAGACAGCAAGAGTGCCGACTATATAGCCTATAAAAATGCTGCTAAAGTGGATTTAAGCATCTGCCGAAATGTGATAGATAGGCACGGGAATCAATACCTATTTTTTTTTTGACTGTCATATGATATTTAAGGAAATGCCATTTGATACTTAAAATTTTATAAATTTAGCTTTTACGGGGCGTTTTATTTTTGACCTGTTATCATTGTGAAAATATTTTCATTTCAATTACTCTGCTACAATTTAATCAATTTAAGACTTAGCACAATTTCGAAATTATCAACAACACGTAATGAGATGAATTGTGAATTTTTGTCTGTATGAATTATAAAGTTATTGTAATTCTGCGAACATGACAAACTTGTTAAATCGTAAATTAATATCACTCATTTTGAGACGCTCCAGTTCACGTGTGTAGTCTCCATGCTGAGAGAAATAGTTGTCTTATATCTACGACGTATATATTTAGCGCCTCCCGTTTCATTTTTTAGTTTATATCTTCATTTTTTTTTCAGCATATCAATTAATATTGTACTATCTAAATATTACTTGGTAATTATTGTATCCACTATAAACAATCTCAAACAAAATCTTGTTTTTGGGTTAAAGTTTTAAAGCTATTTGGTTTGTGACATTAAACCAAAAATGTTTCAGTACCTGCATTGAATTTTGAGTTAGCCAAAAAGCCGAGAAAACTTCTATTGTCTGGAATTTCAATTCCATATTTTGGTCATTTGTGCGTTAATAAAAATTTTTTACAACTCCCTGTATTGTCGTGAACTACTTGTCAAACATGAAACAGATTGGAAACATATTCCTGTTGAGGCAGCTATTTTGATTATTTTTTTATTAGCAAATTGAAAGAAAAAAATTTTGAATGGTTTGAAACATCTTACGGCAATTCTGTCAATGAGATTTGGACAATGTAGTAAAAATTTTCACTATTGCGTAAGCTGCTGGTATTATCAACGCTATTTCTATTCTTGATGATAACAAAAAAGTAAAATTATATATCATTTTACTCGATTCAGAAAAATATTTATTGACTGGTGTCAAGATATGTTTAAATGATTTATTGATGATTTGTTTTGGGATGCTAAAGTATTAATACGCTGAGGTTTTATGATTTTTCAGTTTTGGGTGCACAAATTGGAACGAAAAAAAAACGCCGAAAATAATGGGAAATAGAAGTGTCGCACAGATGCAGCTAAAAAAAATAACATTTGATAAATTATTTGGTCCATCCAATGGCCCATGATAAAATGACAATTAGTCTCCCTTGAAACCCGAATTGATTTGTGTTTTAAAATCAAAGTACGCTTTGGCTTTAGACCACGAATGATCAATTTTAACTCCGGTGGTTACCATCATATTTGTGGAAATCCAAGGTAATGATTTTTTTCTGACTCAATTGCGACTGATATGACTGGCTGTGAAAATGTGATCCTTGCTGTTAGTGACGCTGGATTTGTTTAGTTTGCCAATATGTTGAAGTTCAGGATGATTTTTTATGCTCCAAGTGAAGCAATGTTATTATTTTTTTTTGCTGCCACAAGCAACTTTGCCAAGCTCACTTATGGTTATGAAAATAATTAGTTGGTGAAAAATTTAGTTAGTTTTATAATTGCCAGTTGCTTCTACTAATTTCTTTTAACTATTAAAACCAAGTTTACTGCTGCTGTGGGTTCTCATGATTGTACTGATCATCTAGGGAAGTCGGCCCAGCTTAAAGCCGCGATTATTCATAATGCTACATTAAATGATGATGCAAAATGCACTGTTTGTTTTAGAGCAAAAGCAACAAAGATCAATAGTGAAACGTTTTTAAGGCTTTCAAACGACATTCTGCAATTAACTCCAGTGGATATTGTTGATTAGATTGCTACACTAGCTGAAGATGAAAGGACATTTGATTTAAATGTTATTGATGACGTTTTCAGTTTTATGCTTGTTATTTTTGTATAAAATCATTTTTGGCAAATCGAAAAATATTTCATCAGTCGAAACATTTTTTTCATTCATTTGGCAAAAAATTGAGTAGATTAAAAATTTAGAATTGTTCTGCACTAATGCTGCTCACAAATTTCTGCTTGGATACTTGGTTCAGGCATGATATGTCCGTCCTTTATCCGTCATAGTATAATGGATTAAGTGGACGCTAGCAAAACCTTAATTGTTTAAAAATCAAAGCGCTGCAAATAAAAAATAATGCTACCAAAAAATTATGAAAAATAACCATTAAACTTGTTAGATTTTTTTCAAAATCAATTCTACAGTTTTTGCGTCTGATGCTTGATAAACAATAATAAAAAAATTGCTGGTCATAAATATAGTGTCAAACATTATAAAAAATTTGGGTTTTCCGCTCTTGCCATGGTTATCATGATTTTTTTTTTTACAAAACTAGCTGCTACATCTGTTTTTGGCAGTTTTGCTGCATTCTATTAACCGCAAAACGCTCACAGTGTTTACAATTGTACCAATCCTGGCTGTTGTTTCTTCCTATTATAGTTTTTTTGACTCACGGTTTTCATTAACCGACAAGCGATTTAATTCTGCCAGTATTTGGAGTGCTCCGCCGAATCGTGTAACCCAATTTTTTTTTGTGGTGCAAAAAAAAAAATCTACGGTTGTAATTCAATGCTTTGTTTCTACTTTAATTAAACGAGATGGTATTGGCAAAAAAATTTATTTATTGATACGTGCTAGAGAAGTGATGACAAACAATTTGTTACTATTAATTACTCAATGCTATAAATACTACATTCAATTATCAATAAAACTTCACCGGTGACATTTCTGATAATGAAACGAAATTTGTATTTGAGGAATTTAGGGGCACAGACGGACTATTAGTTGAAAATGAAAAAAATAAAAGAAATCCTGATAAAGAATATGATATCAATAATAGTGTAAAGTCGTAGACCAGTTAAATGAAAACCCTAACCAAACCCCAATCTGTTTTTGTTTTGCATGTAGACGACATTTGTCGGTACGACAGCTGGTGAACTTGATACTATTGACTTTCTGTGGTGGACTGAGTGGTTAACAAAATTTGCTTCTATCACAAATAAAAGATATTTTTCTGCTGGTTTATTTTGTTTTTAAAACCTAGGCCGCTGGAGGTCAAAAGGTGTTTACAATAAGAAGTAAACCAATGATTTAATTTGAACAATCAAAAAAAAGTGCAAAAGCACATAACTACATTGCAGGTTTTGTTTACTGAGAAGCATTTAATCTGGTTATTCGAGATAAAAATATTCAAATTTTTTTTTTTTCGCGGCTTCAAAATCAAATGCTGTTGATCACATTGATGCCACTACCGGGTTTTTTCATGATGATATTGATAAAAAATTTTGCATGTAACAACCTCTACATTTTAGTCATGATCCCGCTTTTTTTAGGTAGAGAAAATAAATAAATCAATTCATGGAAGCAAACAGTTTTGTTTTTATTGGTAAAAAAAAATGTTTATTGCTCTATTTTATACTGGGTTCATAAAAGCAACTGTGAAACATGATGTGGAATTATTAAATACTGAAAAAAAAGATTGAATCATGGTATTATAAATATATGTTGTTATAATCCCCGAGGTTTTGAAATTTTAATATTTTGATCGATATACCATTTTTGAGTTTTAAGTTTATAATAAAAATTTTAGATTCTATTTAACCAAGTATTTTTGTTTTGAAATTACTCA
>JAKTTS010000161.1:0-29080 GCA_030560485.1 Ascoidea tarda (nom. inval.) | reverse complement strand
TAGAAGAGACATGTCTGTATTATTGTTAATCAACTCTGTTGGCGGTGACAATTTCCCCGAAAAAAGGGATGAGTTAATTGAATTGCTAGATATTAATCTCAATTGGAGGATGAACAATGTTAGTGATGGCGAACGGAGAAGAGTGCAATTGGTAATGGGTTTACTAAAACCATGGACCGTATTGCTATTGGATGAGGTGACAGTTGACCTAGATGTCCTAGTGAGAGCAAGGTTAATAGCATTTCTAAAAAAGGAAACACTAACACGAAAGTGTTGCATTGTTTATGCTACTCACATATTCGATGGTTTATCTAACTGGCCAACCCATGTTATTCACATGAGTGGTGGCAAAGTATTGAAAAATTTAGAAGTTGGTAAAAGTTTGATTATTGACGATAAAACTCATAATATCAGCAGTGAAGCGTATGGGGATTCTATTGAGAAGGCCATTTCCATTGCTGAAGAATCGAAAGATGTTGTTCAAAGTAATGAACAAGAAAAAATTAAATTGGAACCTGTTTACAGTATACATCCTCTAGCATTAAACTGGTTAGTTCATGATTTGGTTGAAAGAGGCTCGAGAGATGAAGAAAAAAACAGACCTACGTGGGAGGAATTGAAGAAGAAATTTGAGCACATCTATTTTGATCAGCCTGACAGGGTTGGTGAATATTTCAGTAGAAACAGAAGGTTATAGTTCTGGAACTGTAAATAGTGATACCTGATGTTCAGGATCCATGATTCTATAACATTACGTGAAGTCAAAAAGCATTTCAAACCGAATTTATGTAGCAGCATTTCTAAATTAAGCAGCTACATAATTCTATCAAGTTGTGTTCCGTATTTCTGGTTCCAAACCTAATCGCTTGGTTCTTGTTTGCAGTTTCTTTTTTGAGGCTACAAAATCCTCAAACCTCATTTTGACACTGTTCATACTTCATACTTTTTTGCTCCCTCTGATTTGACCCTTTTCTTTTTAACTCAACATTTTGGCTCTCCTTTTTCCAAATTTATTTGGCTGCAAATTAATTTTCTGCTGATAGACTATCCCTTCAATACACAGAAAACCAAAATTTACAAATATAACCATTATACGTATTTATTTCAATCAAACTTTCAAAACCTTGTGTTATCTTGAAATATTTTTTTTTGTTTTCCAATATGGCTTCACCAACTAAACTGCAAAGCGTTCCACTTCCACTTAACAAACAAATACAAATTCTTCAGCATAAAATTCAGCTCATAGATAATGATAGACAGCTACTAGAAAGGCAGATAACCAAAAAGTTAGATGGTCTCAAGGATACTTCTTTAACAGAAGTTACTGCCCTGTCGCCTAACCTTGTAAAAATAACAAAAAATCAGCTTAATTTGAAAAATTACTACAATATGAGAGGTCATGGAAACCAAATACAGTGTATGAAATGGGCTTCAGACTCGAAACATTTATTGTCTGCTGATTGCGATCACAAAATGCTCTATTGGGACGCAACTATTGGATTGAAAATTGGAATACTAAAATTAAATTCAACAGAATATACTATTTCTTGCGATATTTCACCTAGCTCAAGGTTAATTGCTGCTGGCTGTTTAGATAATAGATGTTCTATATTTCGCTTGCCTGACTACGAATCTATTTTCAATAGATCTATCAATTATGATAACCACATCATCTCAAACGAACCCAGAAAAAATAACATTGAATTATCTACCCTATTTACTTCACCATCATTGCTAACTGTTTTGGCTGTCCAAGACAAGGATGGCTCGATACAAACATGTGAATTCCTTGATGACTCTTCAATATTAACAACCTCGAGCAAGAATATTCATCTATGGGATATAAATAAAAGTATAGCCATAAGAACATACGAGCAGAATCTTTCAGAAATATTAGCTGTGACAACAAATGTAAAAGACAGAGGAATTAGGAATGGAAATTTGCTCATTGCTGGAGGTGTTAACGGTTCAATAAAAATATACGATTACAGAAGTCCTTCGTCCATTGCAAAATTATCAATTCCTTTAGAGTACAATCCTTTCAATAATAGAAATATATTCAATGATGTTACTTCTTTGAAGTTTCTTCCAAAAGATAATTATTATGCAGTTGGAACTAGCTTGAAAAGCATTTACTTTTATGACATCAGAGTTGGATCTGTTGAGTTGGATAAGTTTTTGATAAATTCGCCTGCTAATAGTGAATTTAGCAAAATAAACAAGTTTAATATGGACATCTCACCGGTATCTGAAAATTATGCGACCAGCTATGGATACAATATCTCCCCATCATCAGCATCGATAGCTTCAACTACTGATGACGATGGGATCATGGATATCAACTTTTCAAAATCAGGAAGGTTAATGTTTACAGCTGTTGATGGAATTGGAGGGCTTGTTTGGGACACCTTAACAGGTTGTATAATTAGCAAGATTGATGGGAGAGGATGTGATATACGTCACATTGCTGTATCTCCAGATGGTCTAGCAGTTGCAACAGACTCTTTGAGCAAGGCTACAGTTAATATTTGGTCGTCTCCACCAGATTACCAATGATTTTCTTTTTTCAGTTTTGTTTATTGTTTTAATTGTACTTTTGTAATTCAGTTTGTTTTTTCATTTCTTTCTATTGTTTGTGTTGGTGTATTTATTGGAATATCACTATGTATGTTATTTTTATTATGTGTTAAAAGAAGTTTTCTATAACTAATATAATGTTAATTTAAGCTATATTTCTATAACTCCTTAAAGAACAGTTTAGCTCAGCAGAATAAACTCAATTAATAAATTCACTATAACCTCTTTCTTTTAGTTTCTCATTAAAAAACTTTTCAAGTCTATTGGCAGTTTTAATATAATAAGCGCTACCTTGGTTGAATTTTCTGCAGTTGTTAAAAATTAATCTGGCATCATAAACAAACTGTTCAAATTTTTCGTAAACCCGATTTTCGAAATTATTTTCCATCGTTTGTAGGTCCATGGGTTCTTTGATAACATCATAATAATTTGGAGCCTCTTCAGTGGTGACTGGAACCAAAAATGGAGGAGCAGAAGGATGATTTTGTAGTTCATTCAATAGTTCATCCATATCTTGATAATGAGAAGCACGTTTGGGAATCTGAGATAAGGCTTCCATTTCAGGAGTCCAGCCGCTTTCTTTGATTCCTGGTATGGATAAGGGATCCAATTTAGCGGTGGGATTTGTTTTGAAGATTTTCAAGCCAGGCCTTATGATATTTGATGAAGTGGATAAAGATTTAATTTTCTGAATGATTGCAATTTGTTGTAGTAATAGAATTTTGTTTACATCAAGATATCTTAGCTTTTTGGGCAAAATAGAGCATTGCATTAAGGTAACCCCTTCATAGTTTTTGATGTAACCGTCCCATCGTTTTTTGTCCAATGTTATTTCTTTCGAAAACCCTTGTTTTTGGAAATAGCCAACAGCTTGATTATCAGCGCATGTTAGAAAGTGCTTAATCTTTGAATTTGTTACAACGTAGTCTTTTAAATGATTCATCAAAAGTGCACCATCACCTCGACCTTGCACAGTGGAGGATACAGCACAAAACACGATTTCAGCAAACTCTTTTGATTCAAAGGGTTTGTATGTTATACCGCCAAATACATTTAACGGTTTTCTAATCAAGGCAATTGAAACGTGAGATTTATCAAAGACTAATCTCGATATGTAATCTATTGGCATCAAAGGAAGTTGCTTATGAAAGAGGTTTTTCAAGCCCGTTAATATTAATAAACTCTCTTTAGAATCATCATTATTGACGACTTTAAATTCGATTTTCCCTTCTTTATCCTCTATAGCAGCTAGTTTTTCTTTGTAAAAACAAGACTCGCCGTCGGGAAGGTTTAATTTAAATGGAATATTATTTTCTGAGTCTTTTTCGCTAACCTGTTCGACAAAAATTTGTTTTTCCAATTCCATTCTCCTGTTTGTTTTTGAATCGCTTTTGCTGCTGCAATGTTTCAACTGCAGGTCGTTTTTATCAATTGACAGATTTTTGTCAGGGTTTTCATCAAGATTTTCATTGGTATTCAACTTGTTGATTTGATCTGTGGTAAAATTAGCGGTATCAATTTGGGTGCCCTGGT
The DNA here is from genome assembly GCA_030560485.1 of Ascoidea tarda (nom. inval.). NCBI lineage: Eukaryota > Fungi > Ascomycota > Saccharomycetes > Ascoideales > Ascoideaceae > Ascoidea > Ascoidea tarda (nom. inval.). The sequence goes on along the minus strand of JAKTTS010000161.1, from coordinate 24,970 downwards.
TGAGCTTGATTTTTTTTTTTAGTAATGAAATGTCGTCATCTGGATGGTCAATAGCGTTCCTTTTTAATGAATTCATTTATTTCTTCTCATCAAAATCAAGGGATTGTTTTAACATTTAGCGAATATTGGTAGTTAGCAGCTCAAGTGTGGTTAGAAAACCCAGTTCATGTTGAAAACACCACTATGTTGAGATTTGATACACGTGATTAGATATTCTGCTTCAAATATATTTAGATGATTTTGTAGGTACGTATTCTAGAGGTAAGTAGTGTGAGAAATTAGAGTAGAAACGTGTAGGATACAACTGTAAGACTATAGATTAGCAAGTATGGCTTATTTCCAAGGGGAAACGAGTGTTCCAGACGTCACGTTGCCCACCTTAGAAAGGGTAGACTCTCAAGACACTAATGGTGCATGAACGGGTAACACTGAGCCAACTCACCGAAAAGCTGCAGGTGGCACATTTGCACGCAGGAGAGAAAAGGTTTCAGTGCTGAGGGTCCAGCATCATTCTATCCATCTATTCTGCGTTACGTTGTGGGAATATTTGGGGTGTTTTCTGTGCTGGGTCTTTTATGGCAGATGTGTTTCCTTGTCGCAGCTGGTTTCTTCAAGCTTCTTGAGGAATACGTGACATTGGTCGTTTTCCCGAGCGGAAAATGCCTCGCCAAAACTGTCGAACAAGGAGACCCCTCAGGGCATTTCGGATAGTAGGGCACACCCAGCAAGAGCACACTGGTGGAACAACAAAAGCAGCAGGCATCTTTTCCACCATCAAATGGAGGTGACAGTTCTGGAGGTCGATTCAGTGGGCCCTGAGGAACGGACTGTTTTTCTGAATTGCTCCGTGATCCTCAGGGGAAATCTCCCCATGTTAACAAGCAATGATCATCGTAAGTTGTCAAACTTGTATATATACTCTTATATTCTCAAGTTTCTGGTTTTTGTTTTCTCTGCCATTGATTTGTATCAATTTCATTTGATATCCATTTTTAAATCTACTCAATACTCCCAATCCTACTTAATTGACTTTCTACTAAATTCATACTCACCCAAAAATGTCTACTATTCCAGAAACAAAACTAGCTGCTGTTTGTGATGACAACTTCAAATGCTCCATTAAATCTTTGCCAGTTATCAGAAAATTGGGTCCTAGCCAACTTCTTGTTAAAGTTGTATCTGCTGCTGGAAATCCAACCGACTGGAAGCATGTTGCCTACAAAATGGCTGCAGTCAACTCAGTCATTGGTTGCGATCTTTCCGGTATAGTTGCTGAAGTTGGTTCAAAAGTTGCTCAGAACAGTTCTTTCAAAGTCGGCGATCACGTCTTCTCAATGGTTCATGGATGTTCAAGGGCTTTTCCAAACAATGGTGCCTTCGCAGAATATGCTGTATTGGATTCTAATTTGACTTTTAAATACCCCAAAGGTTTGAAATTGAATGGAGGAAATGTTCCTGGTGGTCCAATTACAACTTTTGAAGGTGCTTCTTCGATCAATGTCGGCTTGTTAACTGCTGGTTTAGCTATAGGTTTTGAAATTTTTCGCAAGATCCCAACTGAAAAAGTCAATTCACCTTTATTAATTTGGGGTGGTGCAACTTCTTTTGGTCAGTGTGCTATTCAATTGGCTAAAATTTTCAACGTCTTTTCCGAAATTATTGTAGTAGCTTCATCAAAACATAAGTCTCATCTAAAGTCTTTGGGTGCTGATAAATTATTTGACTATAATGACGAAAACGTTGTTCAAAAGATCAAATCCTACACTGATAATAAGTTAGCTTATATCATTGATGGTGTGGCTAACCACCAAACCGTTGTTCAATGCAATGCTATAGCTTCTGATACTTTGCCTGTTCATATAATTGAATTGACTTTCCTTAATGAAAATGATGTTCCAGAAAATGAAAGAAAACCAAATGTAAAATTCACTATTACTTTTCTTTATTGGGCTGGTGGTTATGATGTTGATATGGGAATTGCTAAACTTCCCGCAAGGCCTGAAATCAGAGAGTTTTTGATTTCTTTTGTCAAGTATATCCATCCCTATATCATTGATGGAACCATTAAACATATTCCAGTCACTTTAGTACCTGGAGGTTTGAATAAAGTTCCAGAACTTTTGGATGACATTCAGAATGGAAAAAATTCTGGTGAAAAATATGTTGTTAATATTGTGGACAAAATTTAAATATTATTTGCTTTTGAAAATTAATTTAAAGCCCTGTTTAAACCCAATTGAACTAGAACCTTACTTGGATTTTCCAATTACATTCGTTTTTTATTTTTTTTTTATTTACCCTAATTTAATTTAATTTTAGTAAGTCAAATACATATATAAGTTCATAATGTGCATCAAAAAATATTGTGAAAATACATGCATTTTGCAAAAATTTAAAACTCCATCAACCAGAAAATAAGATTTTAGAATCAAGATATATAACAGAAAAAAAATATGCTTAAAGAGGAAAAAATAAAAAATAAAAAAATAAAAATTATATAATTAAAAACACAGCATTACCAATCTTCAATAAACACTCCAACATTTCCTTTAGGATCAGGTGAACCAGTTAGTGTAGAGAAACTTGACTTCCTAAAAGCAAGACTGTTCTTGAGTTCTAGTAACTCTATTTGTTTCTGCATTTTTAGTCCACTTTCAACTGTCTCATAGCCTTTTAGAGTTATTTCTTTTTCTTCTTTTAATTTTTTTAATAAATCTTCTTCTTTGTCTTCTAAGTTAAATAGTATAGCATGTCTTCTTGAGAGTTCAGCAGCTTTGGTCTCAGCCAAATTAGTGATTTTGGACCTATCTTCGTCTTTTTGATTTTGAATTTGTTTTTTTCTTTCCAGCTTCAAAAGTGATTCCTGCTTTCTTTGGTTGTGCTCTCTTTCGGCTTGTTCTTTTTTGTATCTTTCTTTTTCCTGTTTTTTTAATCTTTCTTCTTCGATAATCTTTAAATCCAGTCTCCTTTGCTTATCTGCTTTTCTATTTATTTCTTGCAAAACAGGATTAACGTTTCTTCTAGCAACATTGTTTATATCATCAACAGAAACCAACAACCCTCCACCAACATCAATTGTTCCAGAATTACTATTGATATTCCGTAATCTTGCATTTTCTTGTGCGACCAGTATAGCGTGGGAATTAAGTTTACTGTTGCCAAACAAGTTTATTTTAGAGCTTTCAATGTTTTTGATGGTGTTATCTGCTAAGATTGAAGCCTGATCTAGTATCTTGGTATCATATTTTGATAAATCATAATTCTGGTTTCGGTCATATTTATTCAAATCTTTTACATTTTTTGAAGCTGCACACGCACCACTAAAGGCATATTCGATAGGCGCAGTTGATGGGGGTTTTTGATTTTTAGAAGAAAACTCAAAGTTTTTGGTATTTGAAGATGCGAGTGTGTTTTTATTGGTCAATAAAGATGAACGTTTATTCGTTCTTTCTTGTAGTTTTTTAGTTTCAATATTCATATTAACTCTTTGTAGTGGATTCAAAGAATGTTTGTCTTTGGGGTTGTTGGGTGTCTTTGGGTGATGGGTCTGAGAGCTTGTAATTGACCGAGCAGCGAATAGAGCATTACTATCAGGGGCATAGACTATAGACAGTGAAGAACGACTTTTAAAATGAGAATATTTATTTTTGGTTTTAACATTTCGAAGATAAAAAGAAGATGCAGTTATGGAATTTGATTTTTTCAAGGCAGTTTTTGGTGGAGGGGGATTGGGAATATTATTAAAACTGAAATTAAAGTCAAGACTACTTTTGGTGTAGACAATTGAATTTATTTTGGAAGCTGGTGAAGAAGAGGTTTTATGATTTTGTGCAAGAGCAGAAATATTGTTTTGGGGCTCAGGAGAATTAGTAGACTTAGCAGCAGTAGTAATGTGTGATGGCGAATTGCTGCGATTACCAAGAAGAGGCCTGCTTAATCTTGAGGCAGAAGAAGCTGCAATAGATGAACCATCAATTGAGGGAATGCCACTACTGGATAGACTTTGGTTTATATGAGATTGTTTTTTGAAATGTGCATGGTGGATTGGTGATTGGGATCTTGGGTTTTGGTGGATTTTTTTGATTTTTTCTGAGGAGACTAAAGAAGGATCAGACATAATCAACCAGGAGATGATATTTTGATTGGGACGAGAAGATGGTTCAAATGGGCGTGGTGGGCAGTGGAATGTTTCGATACAAAAGAGGAAGATGCAGTGTGGGTTTTGCAAAACACAGCAAAAGGAAGGATTTGCACACAATGATCCTTCTCCAGGCGTGGAAGTGCTCCTTTTCTGGCTCCAAAACCAGCGGGACGGAGCACAGAGTCTTTTTTTCTGTCTTTGGCTTTGGTTTATATTGGAAAGTTATTTATTGTCCAGCTATTAAAAAAAAAGAAAAAGAAAAAGAAAAATGGTAATGGAATGAGTCTAGATAGCAATTAAACAAGCAAAACAGAGATATTTAAAGATAATTAACAAGCAAATGCATGGATGAATGTGTGGGTCTAGTCATATTGGCTTAAAAAGGCGCCTAGACTGCCTAAATAGCTTTCATGTCTTAAGAAATAGGCTCTTTTGTTGCCATTTGACCAAAAGTTTATGGCATAGCTGAGAGTTCTGATAGTTATTATATGGTTTCGTATGAAGCTACCAGCAAAGAATATTTTTTTTAGATTGTGTTTTTCAGCGTGTAGGTAGGATATTTGACCAATGTTGTTGGAAATGGCGTATAGTAGAGATCTGGATATATCCTCTTGTTTGAATTGGGAAAGTCTATTAAACTGAGATAGAGAGGGATAGATTTTATCGCTTTCGTAAATATTTGTTGGGTTGGAGGATTTTGATTTGTCAGAGAGAAGAGGATGTGAATCGAACATTGAAATGGAGCTTGAAATGGAGTCGTTATCATTGTCATAATCGTTATCGAAATCGTTGTCATTATGATCGTTGTGGTTATTTTCGATGGTTAGATCATCAAATTCGTTGAAGTAATCATCATCGTAAGAAGTGCTATTTACAGACAAGGATTCTTTTGAGTCAAATTCGCTGTCAAAGACGCTTTCATCGTTATTATCGTAGCCACCATTGACTTGGCCGGTTATTTTTTTGAAAACCTTTCCAAAAGTTGAAGCGATGGTTGTTGATTTCAATCCGATTTTATTGTAATCAGTGCCATAAATATCGCCCACCAACATGTCAACACCTGCGTTGTCGCCATTTAAAGCCATATGTAGCATATCGTCGTAGGACTTTGCATTTGTTAATAAAGACAATAGGCCCCATAAAGTTCCGCCGCCGATGGAAGAACCACCGATTCTTTCAAAGGATTTTGGACCAGTGACTTTTATCATGGAAACACCTGAACCTATATTAACCAATAAGTAGGGATATATTGAGTGAAGAGAAGAGGAGGAATCTGTTGAGAAGTCCAGTGGAGAATTTAAAGATAATGAGGATTTTGAGGATAGTAATTCGTGGAATTTAATGAAGCGAATTCTCTTTAGATCGTAATCGGATATATCTTTCAAGGATTCATCGTATATGAAAATTTCATCGGGAATATTGTTTATTAAAAAATTTAAGCCAACTATGAGGCATTCCATTTCATCAAAGGTTCTCAAGTATGGAGGTTTTTTATGAGATTTGTTATGAGATTTGGCAGAAAGAAGATCACTGTAGTTTGATAAAAGCAACTGTTGGGACATTAATTTTTCAAATTTAACAGCACCACCGCCAGTGGCTGCAATATTTATGGAGTTGTTTTTAAACTGTTGATTAGGATTTGAGAGATTTTGACTGTTATTGATGTTATAGTTGGATTCAAAAGAAACGTCATTTTCAAGAGAAGAAATTAATTTTTTGAGAAAGGAGAAAAAGGATGGGATTAGAGAAGATTCGATTTTGTAGAATTTGATGGTTTTCTTTTTATGATTGTAGTAGACAATTTTTGCCAAAGAACCTCCAATGTCAACAGCAATGTGGTTGATCTTGTTGAGTTGGTTTGGCAAGACTATATCTTTTGACTTGTGGATTCTGCCGGTGTGCTTGAGATCGATGATGTTGTTCTTGACGCCATTTGCAAGAGTGAAATAGTTGGGTATATTGTACTGCTGGTCGTCCAAAATATAAGCGCCCAGAGTGTTGAACGAGTCGATTTGAGAGGACATGAGACGACTATAGAAGAGCAGAAAAGCAAACGAACCAAGAGCACAATGGCAAAGGAGAAAAGTGTGTAAGCTAGGAGAAAACAGATGGTGGTGAGAGTAGGCTTGTGGAGAGTTGTGGCATGGAGAGAAAAAGAGAGGTTAAATAGCTGGAGGTGGACAGCAGAGGAAGGTGCCCTTCCTTCGTTGGATCGACGAGATGCACTTCCATCGCATTCTCGACCCACGACTCATAAACGATCCCAGAACGAAAAGCAACGCAAAAAGAAATCCCAAGCCCAACCCAAAATTGTTCCGAGCCGGTCTCTGCGCGCTTTGCGGGGCTCCGGCTCTTCGGCCTCGTCCACCGGTCTCGAATCCGCTAATCCACCGCCCGGAGCTCGGCGGCTGAGCTAATCCACGTGCTAAAAGGAACTGGCGCAGTGGAGTGACGTAATTTTGCACGTGACCGTCTGCAACGCGATCAGTGTCGTTGGGGGGGTGGGACGGCTGAGAGCAGGTGTCGGGGCAAGGCAGGGTAGCTGCACCACGTGCTTCAAGCGCATCCAGCATCATTCGGCATTCACCAGCGGAGGCAACGGCGTCCCTTTTCAGCTTCAATCCAATTGTAATTTCACCTACACGCATCTGCCTGCGGGCATAAGAGTGTAAACTGTGAGTAAAAAATAATGACTTAGATGACTATAGTGGAATACTATTAACAAAAAATCAAGAAAAACTTATTAAAATCCGAAACCAAAAGTAAAAATTGAGCCAAAAGAAAATGTTATGTGAAAATTAGAGTAAAAAAAAAATAAATGGGTTATAATACAATGATGATTGTCAATTTTTAAAAAAAAATTAAACCTCATTTGAAAAGTTGAGATGGTGTTTACCGATGTGCCTATTCGAGCTATTGTTATTATCCTTGTTGTTTGTAGAGAGACTTTTAGTTGCAAATGTACTTTTATTTGGGATATCAGTTTCTTTCATTGTACCTCCATAGCGGTCAAAAAAATTATACTGAGAACTGTTCTCGTTCAGATTAGAGCTCTGATTATCGTGAACACTGTAATAGTTCGGAGTCATATCTTTGTTGATGTTTGTGTTTTCATTGTCTAGAATTAACAAGCTGTCAAAATTAGAATCCTCAACCAATTGCGCATCGTATAGGTTTTGCCTATACAAAGAACTATTGTCTTCAAAAAACCAAAAATCAACTGTTTCCGTTTTTATTGATGAAGTGTAAGTACTATTTTGATTAGTGCGTGAAACACTATTTGCATCATTTTCGTTTTCATTATGGTCGTCATCAAAATCAAGATACTTCTTGTCATTCGAACTGTAATTCTTGCGGTTTAAAATTAAAGAATGATTTTGGTCAATCTCCTCCATTTCCCTGGGATAATTTAATAAAGGTTGGTAATGAGGATGAACATTTTCTGATTTTTTATTACCAAAACTTGGAATTTTACTGAAAAGTTTCATAATAATATTGTTCCCAACCGTTCTTTTATTATTTTCATTATTATTATTATTATCAAATAGCGAACTATGTAGCTTTGACGAAGACACAAATAAATTCGAATCCGGTATTTCATCAGTGTAATCATTCGATGGCTGAAGTAAAAAAGATTGAAATGTGTTGTAGTTGTCATCATTATTAATATTGTTATTTAAATATGTACCATCCACATTGAACTTAAAAAACTCTTGGATATTGTTGTTATATATGTCATTATAGTATTCAGGAAGGTTATTTAGCAAGCATTCTAATTCATTATGATAATCTGATGTTTCGCTTATCTTAGTTTTCTTATTGCTATTCCTTTTCTTATTATTATTTTTTTGATAGTTGGTTTCTTCATACTCAAACATATCGAAAAACATATCCACCGAATTCCTTTTCTTCAATTTTCGGTTTACATCAACCAAGGAAACATTATGTGCCGGTAGTTGATGATCTAAATTAATAGTGGGATAGAAACAGCATGTTAAATAGTACACAATAGTAGAAAGAAAAGAGCCCGACTCCTCTGAATCAGACACTGTTGCAAAAGCAGACGTTTTAGTATGACCCATAATCGCCCAGTTTATGAAAGCCAAAACTAATCATATTATAGTGATCTGGCAAAAAAAGGAAAAAAAAGCAAGTATATCAACTACACTGATCTATTATATATATATTCAACAGAAAAAGGAAGTGTTGAGCTACACCAAACCTCAAACCGGCTTCCTTTAACTCGGCCTGGTCACATGACCTCTGTTTTATTTTTTTCTCTGTTGGGATTATATCTTCAGAAAGACAATAACAATTCAAAGAGAACGATAATTTCATCCACAAGAGAAGAACTGCACAATTCCGATCCTGATGCCTCCTTCAATTAAAGTCAGCAAGCTTATGAAAGCTGCGAAGCAGTGTATACAAACTGGAGATTTTGACGGAGTGATTCATCATGCCGAATCGATTTTAAAACTCGACAATGACAACTACACTGCCTATCTATTGATCGCGAGAGCAAATATAAGTATGCAAAAATATAAATTAGCTTCCTATTATCTTGAATGCGCTGTCAAAATTCAGCCAGATTTGGTCCCTGCTTGGAAAGGTTTGTTTTCAATTGCTAAAGAATCTAAAGACTACAAATCCTTTTTTAAAATTGCCTCCGGCTATTGTCAAGTATTGGCTAATACTAATGAAAATCTTGTTGAATTCGCCAGGGATATAAATTTATACTTTAAAAAGTTTGGTAACAATTCATCCGAATTTAAAAAGTACTATTTATTCAACATTATTCCAACTTCTGTGATTGGTGATATTTGCAACAATTTAATAATCCAACAGGATGCAGCTTTGGAAGTTTTGATAGATGTCATTGAAAATGAAGAGCAAAAACTGATAAAAGATGAGATTCGTCGTCTTTTTTTTAAAGTGGCCCAAAGCGATTTGAGAGATGAAGGTGAAGTTAAAATTAAGTGGTCTCTTTATAGCAACTCTTGCTTACCCAACTTGTTTCAAATTTTAATCAATACCACTAAAAATGATCAATTGAGAGCTGAAACAGAATCCAAAAATTTGCATTATTTGTATGAAATGCTTATCAATGCTCCTGAATCACCATCAAATCAACATCAACAACAAAATCCCTTTAATAAGTTACTTAAAACTCATCAATCTAATTTCATAGATAATTCTCTTCTCTGCAAAGATTATTTAAGAGGTAAAATACAAAATTTGATTTCAGACTTAGTTCTAGTCAAATCAAACTGTTATCTAGCCTGGGAACTCTACTTTGATTGGGAGGATTATTCTGATTTCAGTTACATGGTTCACGATATTGATAACATATTGAATTTTATTCACATTTTTGATTCTACTCAAAAAAGCTTAACAAAGTTGTTGTTTTATTTTGCCATCTCTGATATCTCACCGTTTGATAAAGAATTATTTTTAAAAAGACGGTATCCTCAACAAAAAAAGAAAAGTAAAAATAAAAACTCTAAAAACCAAAAAAAAATTGAAAAAAAGAAAATTAAACAAGATGCCAAAAATCACACAAGTTATTCCGAAGATAACGATGATCAGAAAAAAATAATAAACCTAACAGAAACCAATGACTTGAATGTGTTGAGTAATAATGAAAATAAAAATGATAAAAAATTGGAAACCCTAGAAAGTAATAAATCTAGTGAAAATGCTGAAAATGCTGAAGATCTTGAAAATACTGAAGATCCTGAAAATACTGAAAATACTGAAAATGGCAAAAGTGATAATTTATTGAAACTTAAAGAAGAAAATTTAGATCAAGTGACTTCCAACATTAGTTTTACTCCAGAAGAACTTCTTGAAAAATTGCTTGAATCATTTGAAAACTGTAAAACTTCAATTTTGGCACATCGAATCGTTATTGCATATTTTCTTTACATCAAAGATTACAGATCAACTTTTGAGCACTCTCAATCAGCAATTGGTTTATTAGTTAAGCATCAAAAACAAATTGGTCGTTTGTTATCTAATACAAGACAGGCTTTCTTAACTACCATTGGTACATGTTTTATTTATCATGAAGCTCCAAAAAACTTTCCCAGAGCCTTGAAATTATTTGATAATGTACTTCTTGAATTTCCTAATAATAAAAAAGCAAAAATTGGAAAGGGTTTAATTCTAATTGAAAAAAAACAATTGGGACAAGCAAAAGCACTTTTTCAAGATGTGTTAGAGGATCAGGGTCATGATGACACAGATACATTGTTGGAATTAAGTTGGTGTCAGGTCCAGTTGTCTGAGTTTGAAGAAGGTAGGCGTGGGTTAGTCAGGTGTCTTGAAACACTTACTCATGTTGACACAGTCACTAATCAATTGAAAGCAAAAATTAACTGGAGAATTGCCGAAAGCTATTTGCTATATTTAAAACAAAATTATGATGATATCAGTGACGATAATATCAAAGTGGAAATAGTTAAACTGGCCCATGATTATTTAATTGACTCTTTAAGGTCATCTAGAAATTATGCACCAAGTTATACTTCATTAGGAGAAATATATTTGAGTTATTATGGCGATGAAAATAAAGCTATCAAATGCTTTTTTAACGCATTTGAAACTGATGCGGGTGAAATTGAAGCTGCAAGGTATATTGTCGAAAATTTTTGCTCAAAATCTGACTGGGAAACCGCAAAATTAGTTTGTGAACGGTTAATATTATCACCAAAGGCCACACCATTATTGGCAAATTTAACCGAAAACGATGATAAATCATGGCCTTATCGTGTTTTGGGAACTTCATGTCTTGAAGTTCAAGATTACGTTAATGCTGTTGTACATTTTTCAACTGCTTTGAGGTGTAACGAAAATGATATTGAATCGTTAATTGGGTTGGGTGAGAGCTATTTAAAATGTGGGAGAATCGAAGGAGGTGTAAAAGTTTTCAATTATACATTAAAAATTCAACCAGATAATTGGTATGCAAAATATTTACTAGCCATTGCTCAACGTTCATTAAAGGAATACCCATCTTCATTGATAAATCTAAAAACAGTGATTGATGTAAAACCAAATGAGTCTGCTATTGTAATTGCTCTTTACGAAACTTTGATTGAATCAGCTATGAGCAATATAGAAGGCGGTTTTTATGGAAGAGGCATTGAAAACTGTTTGGAAGCCATTGACTATATTAAAAAAGCTCGTGAGTTAAATTTCAAATCAGTAAAACTATGGAAAGCGATAACAGATATCATCCGATTATTTTTAACTGTGAAAGAAAAAATTGAGAGCATTCCATGGGAAGGTATTGTTGAAACTATTATTGCATCATTGAAAGATTATGAAAAAGAAGGTAGTGGTTACCAATCAACTATTCATGACAATTTTGAAATCTTTAGTGAAATAAATCAAATTGATAATGTATGGTCGTTGGATTATGATCAATTACGTAAGATTGTGGATAAAGAAATTCAAAACAATGATTATATCAAGGTCTGTTCTATATTATCAATTCTATCAGCTAAAGTTGCGTTGATTTCAATTTTATCAGAAAAAAAAACTGCCAGAGTTTTAAGGTCAACGGGTTGGTATAATTTAGGGTTGGTCGAACTAGAGTCATTTATAAATTTGTTTAATTCTTCCGAAAAGAATGGAAAAATAGATGATAAATCAATTAGATTTAGGGATTCATCAGTTAAGTGTTTCAAAAAAGCTATTCAACTAGAAAGTCAAGCAAGTGATTATTGGGTAGGATTAGGCATTTGTTTAATGTCAATTAATCCAAGGATATCACAACATTGTTTTATTAAAGCAAGTACATTAGCATCTAAAGACTACAATGTTTGGAATAATTTGGGAGTCCTTTATTTGAATTGTGGGGATTTTGATTTGGCGCAGAAAGTGTTTAATAAATCTCAATCATTATGTCCACAAGAATCAACGTGTTGGTTGGGTGAGGGACTCTGTTTGGAGCTTGAGCAAAATTTTGAAAAATCCAATCAGTTGTTTAAACATTCGTTTGTTGTTTCCAATGGGAAGAACCCGGCGTCTCAATTACTATTTGCGTTGTCTGTGATAAACCAAAAATTGCATGATGATAGCATCGCAAGTAAACAAGATTTAAGTATGGCAAGTTTTGCAATATTGAAGTTTTTGAAGTTTGACCCCAATAGTGAAATTGGATTAGAATGTGCATGTATCATTTTTGAAAGATTGAAGGATTATGAAGTCGGTAAAAAATTAGGAAATAAATTGTCTGAAATATTGGAAAACAAATACGAGGAGGAAGAAAGTGAAAAGGTTTTATTGCAATTTGTTCAAGTCAAAGCTCAATTATCAAGAATATATCTTGGTAGTGGAGACTATGAATTATCAATCGAAGAGGCTGAATATGCCTTAGATTTACTAGAGGAAACAGAATTGGAAAATAAGGATATCGAAGAAGTAGATCTGGAAGAATTAAAAAAAAGCACAGTCCTAAAGTGCATTCTATCTGCTCGAATTTGCATTGGTCTTTCTAATTTCTTTTTAGGCGAGTTGAAATTAGGATTGAACCAGTTTAAAATCATTCTAAAAATGTTTCATAGTACTCAAAGATTGGTCTTGTTGCTATCTCAAATTTTGTACTCATTAAGCACAGGAGAAACTAAAGAAGCAGCGGTAGAAGAGTTATTAGAGAACATTGAAATCAACGGTAAATCTGTACTGATTTTGTTGACATTGGGAGCAATTTCAATTTTAGAAAATGATCATCAAATAATGCAGTTTGTCAAAGAGGAATTAGAGCGTTTGTTGTTAGCGGAGGTACTTGAAGACTCTTTGTTGCACAACGTTCCTAAAATACTTTCAATATTGAAAATGAAGCTCTACCCTAAAGTTGATTTCAAGGGGATGAAAGAATGGCAACGTCAAATCATGTTGTTTCCTAACGACTGGGCAGTGTGGGAAACAGTCAATAAAGACGTCTCTCTAGAAATCGCTACTGGAAGACAGACCCAGGTCTATGCTGGAGATTTATCCAGACTATATCTCAAAAACGGCGGGAAAAAGGCAGTGCAGAGAAGCATCGTTTTGTACCCAAGGTCGGATCTTGGACCATTTTTTTGAGCACCGTTCGTTCCAACCCAAACACGCTTTTTGCCCACAAAACAAGTGTCCGACGAGCAGATGTTCGACGAACACCGGCCAAAACTAGATCTCCCGTTCGGTTGATAATTGGCACGTGCGCTCTGAGTGAAAAGAATCTTTTTTCAGCGATTTTTTTCACCGTTGTTTGAGATTAGATAAAGTGGATATAATGCTCAGTCGAAAAAAGTGGATCTGTGGATTGCCTTTATTTGTTGCCAAAAGAATAGCTGCAAAGACATCAACTGCTCCTGTTCGTTTGTTCCTTAAGCCTGGAGAGACCTACAAAACTCTGTCTGGCTCAAAAAATCCACAGTCTTCGCTGGACAGCAATCAAATCTTTGAGTTTGCCTTTCTTCCTGAAGATTCCCTTTCATCGAAATTCAGTGTCAATCATTTAATAAATGAATTGAAAGTTCGAAATTCCAGGACCTCCTCTGCCTTATCAAAGAAAAATCCAAATGGGTTTTCTACAGGTTGCCAAACACATAGTTTGTATCAATTGCAAAACATAGAAAAAGCTCTTAAACTAGTAGATATGAGAGAAATTTTTTTGACTTTTTTGAAAAAAAAGTACTCTATACGCGCAAAATCTAGTGGTCTTGATTATGACAAACTTAAACGATGGATTTCGATTTGCAATGATAAAAAAACAGTTTTAATCTCAATTGATCTAGAGGTGTTTGAACGTTCTCATTCGTCTTGCACCGAATTTGGTATTGCAATATATGATCCAATAAATCAAAAAAACTCACCATTTCCAGATATAATCAATTTACATTTTTTAATCAAAGAAAATATGAAATTGTACAACACCCAATATGTTCCAAATAATAAACATAGATTCATCAATGGGGTATCGTACGTTGTTAGTAACAATAGCATCAAATTAATTCTAGACACAATTGTTAACTACTACCAAGGTTTTACAAACATTGCATTTGTTGGGCATCATTTTTCTTCCGACCAGGCTTTTATTTCAAAGTCTTTCAAGTTTTCAATAGATTCGGATAAATATGATATTATAGACACATCTTCGATTTGGCAAATGACTGCAACTGGTAAGAATGCTCTAAAATCAAAATTATCATATGTGTTGTATAAATTGGGAATCCCAGGAGTTTATTTACACAATGGTGCTAATGATGCTTACTATACTTTAATTGCTGCCTTGAAACTATGTGATCCTGAATTGAGAATCAATAAATTTTGTGCTAATTATTCCGAAATTTATAATGTAAAGCGATTGAAGATGATAGAACAAGAAATCAGAGAAGCCCAATCCCCAAATATGATTAATAAAAAATTCAACCCGTCTGATCTACAGTCTTTGGGCACACCATACGATGGATTTTATAATTTTTACAATAATGAAGTTACCACTATGTTTGAAACAAAAAAGTACAATGAAAAAAGCAATATAACTAAAAATAATCGATTTCTCGGTTATTTCACCATCAACCAACAGTCTCTACTTACAAAATTATATAGAAAATGGTTAAGCAATAGTGGCAGTGGTTCTGGTTTAGATGTTGAAAGTGCAGTATGGTTAACAAAATCTGAAAAGGAAAAGTTAGATAAATTACAAAAAAATCAGATAAAAACAAAAACAGACCAAATGCAAATGCTTGATGAAATAGAACTAGAAAAAAACCTAAAATTATTTAAACAAATATTCACCCTTGAAAAACAAAAACTGAATTCGTCAGGAACAATTGAAAAGTGTGAAAATTCAAAGGATTTAGACAAAAATTCAAAAACTTTAGATGAAACCCCAGAAAGTTTGAATGAGATTCAAGAAGATTTAAATAAAATTCAAGAAAAGTTAAATAAAGTTCAAAAAAATTTGAAAATTCAAGGAAGTATTGTAATTACGGAAAAATTAGATGAAATTCAAGATGATTTAATTGAAAATCCAGAAAACTTAAATGAAATTGAAGAAAATTTTGCAATTACCAAAGATTCAGATGAAAATCCCGAAAATATAAATGAGATTCAAGAAAAGTTAAATAAAATTCAGAAAAATTTAACTAAAATTCAAGAAAGTTTTGCAATTACAGAAAACTTAGGCGGAAACTCAGTAAATTTAGGTGAAATTGAAGAAAGTGTTGCATTTATAGAAAATTTAGATGAAATTCAAAATAACGAAAACCAAAATCCAAACTAAAAAGAAAAAAATTGGTGAATCTCAAATAAATCCAAATACAAAAATGTTCAACCTTGAAGCTGGAAAGTTTCAATATATTGCATTTCTGCTATTCCAGAGGTGGAACATTTGATCTTAGAATACTTTTTGTATGTATATACCATATATGGTCACACTGAAGACTATTTACTTTATAGCTTTGTGTTTTCTTGAACAATTAAATACAATAAATGTAAAAAAGCGTAATAAATGTATAAAAACTCTCTTACCGACCATTCTAACTAATTGGTGGTAACATAACGTGTAAAAACAGAAAAAGTAATTCCGGTTCACTTTCAGTTCTATTTTTATTTGTGAGGTTTCAAGTTTAATCTGGAAATCTAATTGCTATTTAATCAACCACTGTTTTCCGGGAGATTGTCTAGAAGAAAGCTGTTCTTCTGTTGTTTCCATCTCCATTTTGCATCAGTTCCAAGTCTGGATCACTGCAACGTTTTTGGTATTAACCACCAATTCACTAAAACTCGAAAAGGATACTCCTCGTCTTCACATCTCAGTTATTTAACCATTCTTTTCTAACCTCCCAAAATCCTTTCTACCAACTGTTGAATAATGTCAAAATTATCTTTTCAAAACTCTTTTTGGTCTAACCAAGACAACTATGAGTCTGGCTTGGTTCTACTTTACAGCCAATTGAGGAAAGGCTGTTTAGAAAATGAGAAAATTTTAGCCCTTTTTACAGATAGAAAAAATCTTGAACTTACATATGGTAACTCCCTTCATCAAATCTGTTCTGATAACAACTTGGTCTTGAATCCATCAGATAATATCGACTTGAACCCTTCCGTTAAAAACTCCTTTAAAGGCATCAATGATTCTATGATCAGAGAAGGCTCATCACGAATTAAAATTTCTCAGGACATTGACTTATTAGTTTTAAGCCCTTTTAGAAAGTGGTCTATTGAACACAAAGAAAGAATTAATTTCTCAGAAAATTTTGTTCTTGAAAACATTACAAAGTATAAAACAGTTCTTAAAAATACATTACATTCGAAAAACAAATATTTTGTCAAGTATAAGTTTGCAGAGGATTTTAAACAAAAATTGGATAAAAAAAGTCTTGATGAAGGTACTTTGATCAGTGAGTTATCCTCAATAAATGATGATTTGGAAAACGTCAACTTAAACGACTCTGCTGAAATAAATATTCTTAAAGATGACGTTTCTGTTGAGGAAAAACCTTCAATCAAAGAGCCGGTTGTCTATTATTTAGGTGGAGCAGAATATGACGAACCACAAATGAAGGAAATTATAAAGCAGTTATTAAACCAAGTTCAAGTCACGTCCATTAAAAGGTTTCTTGTTACTTATGATAAGGTATCAACAGGTTCTAACATTGTACAAGCAATTCAAAATACTCTTCAGATTCAAAATCTTGAAAAAGCTGAACTTGCTGGTCAGGACTTGATTGAAGAAGGGTTTTTAGGATCCATTATTTTTGCTTCCAACGATTTTGCCAATAGTTCTAAATTATACTACCAATGGAAAAATGAAGCTTATAAACTAGCAGATATACCATTTAGTTCAGAACAAAATTCAAATGAAGTTGAAAATGAAAAAAAATCTTCATCAAGTGCAACCTTAATTCACAGAAAAAGTACTACAATTGGTCCCTCTGCCATTGCTTCTTATTTCGATGGTGTTAAAGATAAATTTGTTGCAACGGAAACAAATAAAGAAAATTACAATAAAATTCTCAAAGATTTGAAAAGGTTGGATAATGAATATGCAACCTCAATCCAATATCTTGATGAATCCAGATTAAAATTAGAAGAGCTAATAATGGATCACCTTGAGTTTATGCAAAGATGTGAATCAGATAGATTAAAGGCAATCCAAAAAATCTCTTATGACTTTTTGGATATTTTTTCGAGAAAATCTTCAATTTTTACAGATTGCCTTAAAGAAGCCAAAATGTTCCAAGAATCTATTGATCCAAGAAAAGATTTATCATTTCTAATTGAGAATTATAGAACTGGATTTTTCATCCCCAAAGTCAAAGTATATGAAGATTATTTCAGCTCAAAAATTCTCTCCAATTTTGGTGTCAATTTGCAAACAAAATGCCGAGATGATGATAAAAATGCTCCATTGATAGTTACTAATATTTTGAATTATATCAACTCGATATATTTAGACATGGAAACTGATGATAATAGAATCGCCGCATGGTTAACAACTTCTAAGCTACAATTGGTTCATCAATTGAGGAGTGAATTTAATGATCCTCAAAAAAAAATTACTAGGGAATATTCGATTAGCGTCTTGAAGAAATATATCAAAACCCCACAGGTTATCACTGGTTTGCTAAAATTGTATTTGTTAGAGTTGCCAGATTCAATTATTCCAAGCAAACTTTATGATGTTTTTAAAAGAATTTACATTGACTATGAAGCAGACGATAATCAAAGAATTAATGCCATCACAAATACATTATCTTCATTGCCTAAACCAAATATTATTACTTTGAATGCAATTGTGTCTCATTTTGAACAGTTTATTAACACCATTTCTAAAAGTGAATCTTTAAATGAATTAGTTAATGGTAAGCTTACTAAATCTGAGTATGTAAAATCCGAAATTTGTCATGATTATGCCAACTGCATTCTTAGATCTCCAGTCCAAAATAATTCTATTTTTAGTGATAAGCATCCATTTAAACTATTAAATGATTTAATAGTCTTCAAAAAACCTATTTTCAAAGAGTTGAAGAAGTCTAATCAAGGTTTATCCAAAACTAAAAAATCAATTTCAAGAAATAACTCCAAGATTTCCAAAGTTTCAAGAACAGATTCAAAACAATCATTTGAATCTGGAGAATCTGGAAGCTTAAAGCTTTCAGTTGATAAGGGAAATATCGATGGAATCAATGAAATTGACAGCAAAGTCGTTGAAAAAATCCAAGCTGGTCCAGACAATCCTATTATCATTGATTAAAGTGACTTATTTAACAGAATAGTGGTTTTTTAGATTGTGTTTTAGGTAGAGATTTTTATGTTAAATTCTGATATTTTTTTTTTACTTATTATAGAAGTAATAAGTTTGTTGTTAATTTTTGTCAATTTATATATCTATAAATAAAGTCATTCATTATACTGCTTTTTGAAATTTTGAATTTCAGGTAAATAAATTTAACTAATTTTAAATAAGCTTTTTAGCTAACAAGTATTCCGCAATCAAAATACCAGCACCAGCAGCTCCAATTACAGTATTATGGGATAAGACAACCATTTTAAAATCGAAAATTGGATCTTCTCTAACTCTTCCAACAGTAACAGCATAACCATTTCCTCTATTTCTATCTAATCTTGGCTGAGGTCTATTAGCTTCGTCTAAAACAATTATTGAATGAGGAGGAGCAGAAGGACAACCAAGCTTGTAAGCATCGCAGACATATTCGCTCATTGCTTGTTTAACTTGTTTAACAGAAGGGGCAGGTCTTGACTTGAACTTAAAACTAATACATTCAGTATGTCCATCAGATACAGGAACTCTGTTGCACTGAGCAGAAACTTTAATCTCTTGATCCGAAAGTAGTTTGATCTCATTAGATGAGGTTTCATAAGAGCCTAATATCTTTTTGACTTCCCATTCCATTTTTTCTTCCTCACCAGATATATAGGGAACAATATTGTCTAATATATCAATACCAGACACACCTGGAGAAAACCCAGCACCAGAGATAGCTTGTAATGTAGTAGCAGTTAAAAATTCAATTGGACCGAACTTTTCAATTAAAGGTTTCAAAGGAGCGACTAAGCCAGCTGTTGAACAATTAGAAATGCAAATTTGAAAACCTTTTTTATCAGTTTGATTTTTGATTGTGTTTTCAATAAGATCGATATGGTCAACATTCACAATTGGAACGACTAGGGGAACATTTGGGTCTCTTCTGTAGTTTTTGGCATTTGAAACAATTACAAGGCCATTGTCCACAAATTCTTTTTCAATTTCACCAGCAAAATCAGCATCTAATCCACTGAAAACCACATCACAGTCAGCAAAATATTCCGCCTTACACTCGCAAACGACTATTTCAGTTGAGGATTCAGGTAGTAAATCAACTTGCTTCCAAGTGACTGCATCTTTGTATTTCTTACCAGCTGAACGAGGAGAGGCACCTAAAACTGATAGTTCGAAGTCTGGATGCTCAGCT
Source organism: Ascoidea tarda (nom. inval.) (assembly GCA_030560485.1). NCBI lineage: Eukaryota > Fungi > Ascomycota > Saccharomycetes > Ascoideales > Ascoideaceae > Ascoidea > Ascoidea tarda (nom. inval.). The sequence continues at coordinate 5,359 of JAKTTS010000161.1, read as the reverse complement.
AATAGAAGAATAAAACGTTGGCCAACACTTCCTGTTGCACCTAAAACACCAGCCTTTTTCTTTATAATGGGAGGCATTATGAGTTGTGAAGAGTCGTGATAGCGAAACAAAAATAGAAATCAGAAAAAACTGTTCTATTTAATTGCTTCTTTCTTTCTTTCTCTCTTCTGCAATTGAACAAGAACCTCAACTTGTGATTGAGTCATATTCTTCTTCGAGCTCTGGGGAATATCCCGCACCTGGAGGGAAAACGCTCTACAGTGTTGCAGATCAGGAAATATACCCTGTTGCCACGGGTGTTTGCAGCGATAAAAGTAAAACTATTCAATAACAAGACATCTGTAAACAGATGAAAGAACCCATGATTGTAGTTTTGGCAAGTTCAAATTTGTTACCACGTTATATCTGTGGGATGACTAAATACCATTATGGCATCCCTATTTACATGATCTTGATATACAGGACGTGAAGAAATGTCATCATTCAAAGAATTAGAAATAAAAGCTTTCATCCAATCCCAATATTCAGGTGAAAACTATGCAGCGCCAATTTATGAAAACAACCGTTAAATCTCTAACAATAATATTTTCAAAACTCAATTCTCCATGAAAAAGACATATTTTACTGTCTACAGGTAAAACTTCGTATACCAATCGATTTAGCTTCTTTCTGTCTTGAACAAACAATGCAATATGCTCGTTAAACTTTTTTTCCAAAAATCTACTCCATTTCAGTGTATACTTTGGAGTGCTTTGTAGTATCGGTAGCTTTTAGGACAAGATACTTTGCCTTGAATGCATTCTAAATTATGAGCTTCTTGGAGCGTAGCGCATTTGATTATTCAATTGTCTACACTTTACATCTTCCATGATTTGGTTTTGAGATTGTATGTTTATGTAGTAGATTCCCGAATAAAACAATAAAAAATGACATAAATGATTATTAGAATAAAACTAATAAAAAATACATAGAACTATTGCGTTGAGAGTGCTAAACCATGCTGACCTTCCCCCAGACCCCTCTCGCTCTTCACAGACCCTAACTTCAGATTTACTCTATTTCCGGTTTGACAAGCAGAACCGGATCTCACCTAATCCAACCAAGCTGCTGGATGCCATTTTCTGTTTCAGTATGCATTGACTGCATACGTAATATGCACTCCAATCGATAAAATCAATAGTCAAACCATCTTGAACTGTTATGTTGGATGAATTCAACTACCATGGGATAGACAAATTTGGCCATCAGTGGGTAGGCTTTACTGGCCTAATTTTATTAATTTTGGATTAATTGTAAATAAAGATCCTATGTGCTGAGTCAAGTGCTGCTCCTTTTCAAACTTCGAATTACCAAATATTGGATCATGAATTTCATTATCTCCAATTCCTCCAATTGATTATACGGTGTAGCTTCTCAGCTTATTTACTTCATTATTGATATTTTTGCTGACGATTTGCTGTTCTGTTTACTTGGCCTGGGCCATTTCTCACATACAATCTTTCCTGGAATGAATTTCATTTCAATAAAGGTTTGGCCATTCTCAGAGCAATAATTATAGAGCTTGGGACAGGCAACTTTGTTCTGAATGTGTGTGAGATTTTTATAACTTTCTAGATAAAATTTCAATTATTTTTATTATTTTTTTAATCGATTGGCAATCGTCTGAAATAAAAACCAAAATAGGATTGCTTTAGAACAAATTTGGGGTAACGACCAGAAGCGCTTGAAATTAATTAGTCTCTCTGATGTTGTCCTTCCACACGAGGAGATAAGTTGACTGGCGGGAAGGCTGGGCTACTTGAGTCTCATTTAAACCATTGGAAAGATTTGAAATAAAACAACCAATAGATCCTAAATTGACAAAAAAATTAAAAAAGGAAAATAAAGTATAAAAGCAAAATAAAATAAAATAAAAGTGAAATCAATGCAAACAGTACAAAAAAAAAAGTATAGAAGTTGGGTAATATTGGCACGTAAAAAAGTTATTCAGAAAAAGAAATTATACTTCTTGCTGTATAGCAACATTATTCTGTGGATTATTCGGATTGAATTCTCCATGGTATTTTTCAGCAATCTCTTCTAGGGTTTTTCTTTTGGTTTCTGGAATCAATAAACTGGTGAAAATACCCAACAACATGAATAGGGCAAAAATTTCCATGACATGAGGGAGAAAACAGTTCTTGTCATCGGCAGCACAACCATGATTGATCAAGGAACCAAGACATGTTTGAGCAATAATAGCCCCAATCTTTCCTGATGCTGCACTAATACCATGTGAGGTTGATCTAAATCTTGTTGGAAAGCATTCGCCTGGAACAATAAAGGTAGTAGCATTTGGACCAAAATTTTGGAAAAATTGAGCAAGAACATACATTGCCAACAAACCTTTAGAGCCCAAACTATCGTAGGCAAAGCCAATGATACAGAAAATAGCTGTTAAAATCACAAATCCACCCACTTGAATTGGTTTTCTTCCAATTCTATCTAGAAATACAACAGAAAACCAATAACCGGGAATGGAACCAGCACAAATCAAAATCAAGTTTCCTGCAGCAATATTGTATAATTTTCTGTAAACATTTTGAGAAGAAGCAAAACCAATAGTTTCTAAAATTATAGCAGAATTGAGACCAAGACCATAGAAGGCAACATCCAACAAAAACCATGAGCCAGCAGTACCAAGGAGGATTTTTCCATGTTTCCATTGTTTAAAGTGAAGATAGAATTCTTTTGGACTGGCTTTAGGAGGTGCTTCTTGCTCATTAGTAAAGGAGGCAGAACTATTTTCTCTCTGAGTCAAAGCATAATCGTCTGATTTTGACCCCATAATTTTAATCTCATTATTATCGGCTTTTTCTTTGATTTCTTGTTTTTGATCAGCCTGTACAGCATATCTTGGAGATTCTGGCATGGTTAATCTGAAATATAGAGCTGAAATAGCAGGAACTGCACCAAAACCAACTAAAACTCTCCACATTTGGTCAATAGCTTTAATACACTCTCCAGTACATTCGTCAACATTATTGGAGTGAATAAGCTGATCTTTCCAGCCAGCCACACAAATTAAAGCAACTAATCCTGCTAGCAATTGACCCCAACCTTGATTAGCAAAAACAGCACCCATAATTGCACCTCTATGTTTTGTGGTAGCAAATTCGGAGGTGACAATAGAAGAAAGTGGATAGTCTGCACCAATTCCAATACCCATAAATATTCTCGCAAAAGTAAAAATACCCACAAAGTTAATAGCAGGAGAATGACCAAGCAAACACTGAAATACGGTTCCGACAATCATAATTATAAGTTCAGTACCATAAATTTTTTTTCTACCAACCAAATCAGCTAAAGTGCCAAAACCTAATTGACCAATGACAGTTCCAACTGAGGTTGAAACTTTTAAAAGAGTGCTTTCGGCGTCTGATGGGACACCAGAGCCACCAACAGAGGAACCCCAGTAAACGTAACCAAGCATAGAAACAGCAATGTTAATCGCAAAAATGTCATAGGAATCAGTCAAAAAACCAACACCTCCCACACAAATAGCACGAACATGATACCAACCAAACTTAGCATTGTCGATTTTTTCCAAGGCCAATCTTCTCCTTTCAATAGGATCCTCAATATCAGCAAAGTCATTTAAAAAGTCGTGAAAAGCAGCATTTCCAGATTTTTCCTTTTTGTTGGAAGGAAGTTGAGTGTTTGGAAAAGACATAATTTAGTATTCAACTGCGATAATACAGAACAGGGAAGGAAACAAATCGTGTGCAGAAATACTGGGCAGTACAAACGATAGTTCACTAAAAGTCTTGGTATTCTTAATCAGCTGTTTCGATAGGAGTTTCAAAGGAAAAAATGAAAACTAAGAAAATACAAGACATTTTATACTTTCTGCTAAGCAAAAAAGCGTTTTCAAACTTTTTAAAGCTTAAACATCAGCTCTTGAATTTCTTGTTTTTTTACGTTGTTTTCCAGAGAGCAAGACCAAAAAAGAAACATCAGCAAATATAATCTCTGCAAACCCGAAAGCATCCCCACGTGGGTTACCCTGCTGCAAATACTGACCTGTGGGAAGCACAGAAGAAGTCAATGTTGGTGAACAATCACGGAGTTGCTTGGTCGCAAGACATGTGTGCAGTTTGGATGGAGGTTCCGCGTTTAGGGTTGAGCGAAAAGCTTCTTCTCCGGCGGAAGATGGAGAAGAGGCTCGGAAAAACACCCAAGACTAAATTTTCTTTGCACTCAAAATACAGGAGGGTAACCGATACGCCATCTTCCTCGTCGTGCCTCTGGTATGTACAATTACTGGTCGAAGTTCTACTGGCAAATACAAACAGAATAGAAGCTAAAAAATCTATAAACCACTGCACAAAATTCCAATCAGCTATCTGATGTTGTTCTGATCACTCTTGAAAGTGGATAGTTGTGAATCAATGGCGGTGAGGACCCATATTTGTCATTTCCATTACCGTTAATATGGCTGTTATTGCTATTGCTATTGCTACTCAATGAAACTAACCTCTTTTGAAAATAACTATTCTGATTAGCTAACTTGTTGAGTTCGCTTTCCAAATTCTTAATCCTTTCACTGTTTGCCTTCATTTCCTTTTCGTGTTTTTCCTTTAAATTCCTCAATGCCTCTCGTAGTGCATTTCTTTGTTCCTCTAAGGGACTGGATTCGTTAATATTGGCTTTAATTTTTAGTTGTTCATTTTCAAATCTCAACAATTGGATCTGCTCCTGTGATAAGTTCAACTTTTTGAGATACAAATTGTTGCTATTCTTCAAGTAAACATTTTCGTTTTTCAAATTAGTTAGCAAACTCATTTTCAAATTTTCAAGCTCGTTACTCAAATCATTACACTTTCTATCCATTTTTAAGTTTTGTAACTCTTTTTCTTTGATTTCTTCATTCAATTGACTGATTTTTTCCTCCTTTTCAATTAGTTCGCTTTGAAACTTCGATTTCTCGTATGATACATCAATGCTTGGAGGAACAGATCCATTTTGCCATAATATAACGTGTTCCTCTGCAATGTATCTTTTTTTTCGTTCTTGATTCAACTCTTCTGAAAAGTTGACAATTTCTTCGCTTTTTTTTCTCAATTCAGACTCATACTTTAATTTTAAATCATCCAAACTCATGTTATAGTCACTATTGTTTCTTGGAACATTGTAACCAGACTCATTATTAGCGCCGCGAAATTTAAACTTCTTTAGTTCCTCTTCCATTTTAAATTCCCTTGCAATTGAATCACTCAATTCTTTACTAATAACTTTCAATTCATTCATTAGCGCTGTGTTAGCCTCCATTATTCCTAATTGATCGAGTGTCAACTCTAACTTTGGTTTTGTGTGTAAG
>JAKTTS010000160.1:0-29265 GCA_030560485.1 Ascoidea tarda (nom. inval.) | reverse complement strand
TGGATGATGGGATAATGTTACCGGAAGCAGTTCTACCACCTCTCCAGTCCTTTTGAGATGGTCCATCAACGGTCTTCTGTGTAGCAGTGATGGAGTGGACAGTTGTCATTAAACCATCTTTGATACCAAAGTTATCGTTGATAACTTTAGCTAAAGGAGCCAAACAATTGGTTGTACAAGAAGCATTGGAGACAATGTTTAAGTTAGAAGTATATTTGTCTTCATTGACACCAACAACAAACATTGGAGCAGTCTTTGATGGAGCAGTGATAAGAACTTTTTTGGCACCAGCATCGATATGTTTTTGGGCAGTGTCCAATTCTTTAAAGACACCGGTTGAGTCAATTACGAAATCAACACCTTCAGCACCCCATGGAATATTAGATGGGTCTCTTTCACCAAAGACCTTGATAACAGAATCGTCAATTTTGATGGCACCATCAACAGCCTTGACTTCACCTTTGTATTTACCGTGAGTAGAGTCGTATTTAAACATGTAAGCAGCATATTCAGTACCAATGAAAGGATCATTGATGGCGACAACCTTGATAGCTTCTGGTCTGGAAAGAGCAACTCTTAAAACTAAACGACCAATTCTACCGAAACCATTAATACCTACAGTAATAGCCATTATGAATTATAAGATTGATGGAGAGTAATTGAGATTGGAAAGTAATTGAGAGAAATTGAGACAAATCTAGAGAATAATTGACACCAGAAGATGAAGATGAACAAGGAAGCAGAAGAGAAGCAAACAGGGAGATGGGATGGTTTATATATGAAAAGAATTGAGCAGCGGATACGACAGAGAAATCCCACGCAGCACCACTCCACTACACAAAGGCCCGAACAAGGGCCACCGCACCCTCCGCGTGCCGGCCGACGTTTTCCAGAACCGTCCATGCTCACGCCCACACGGCTGGATCTGCGCAGTCTAACCGTGTATTGCAGTAGCGTGATTATGTAATGCAGTTACAGGACAGGGCTGCGGCCGAGCTTTTTTCCAGGCGCGGACAGTTAGGGCTCGCAGCCGGGCTCACAATAGGGCTGCAGGGTTGCCTGTGGCTTGTGCTGCTTCTGTTGCCTCTGCTGCCTCTGCCCTATACTCGCTGGCGCTTGTGGCTTGTTGGCTCTGCTGCCTCGCTCTCGCGCTTGCTACTCTTGCTTCTCAACCTTGTGTAGATCAAGTAGTAGGCGTTTCCCTCCCGAAGCACCTCCTTCTCGGAAATCTTGTTGATGTACTCGTCGTCGTACGAGTACCACTCTCCATCTGGCTGTCGGCAGTACGATCTATAGTGTCCAGACGAAATGGACCTGCCTTCGTGGTTCACCACAGAGATCAACTGGTATCTGAGAGCATCCACCTCTCTTTTGCTGAGCTCATTTTCCCCCATTTCCTTTCGGTTGATTTTTTCGATTTTTCTGTGGTTCTTGATTTGGTAGTCACTTAGATCCAAGTACAATGGGTATTTCACACAATGCTTGACCTTAGATGACGAATTGGAGTTTCCATCGTATCGAAATCTCTTGATGTGGATGGCCAATGTCTCTGGCGCTCGTTCAATCAAATTCAACTTGATTGCATTGGTCCTTTGCTTGCACTTTTCGCAAATATATCCCACACTCTTATCTTTCTTATCCATTTTAATTAGTTCAGGAGAGAAAAAATCCTTCAATGAGTTATTCATATTGTATTTCTCTCTCTTGACTTTTTCACCATTATTGTTATTGTTATTATTATTAATGATAGTGGTAGTGGTAGTGGTAGTGGTAGCACCACTGCTAGTAGTAGTGCTGTTATTATCGCCATTAATATGGTTGTTATTGGTATGACTAGCATAATTATTAGCCTGGTCATCTCTATCATTATTATTATTATTATTATTATCGTTATCGTTATTGTTATTGTTATCGTTATCGTCATCGTTATCATTATCATTATCATTGCTATCATTATTATTATCATTAATATTATTATCATTAATATTATTATTATTAATATTATTATTGTTATTATTATCATTATTATTATCATTATTATTATCATTATTATTATTATTATTATGATTATTATCTGTTACATTCACCCTAGTTAGTAAATCATTCTTTTTATTATCGTTTTCGTTTTCATTGTTTTTTCTCTTTGGGTCTGCTCGCAAATCTCCATTTAAAACCCCGTTAGCAGTATCATTGTCCTTATTCTTATTCTTATTCTTGTTTTTGCTCTTGTTCTTATTGCTTTTCCTTTTTCGAGACTCTAAATTTAAACTCAAATCATAAAACTCCTGCTTGGTTTTCGAAATATATGAACAATTCTTGCAAACAACCTCTTGATGTAATAGCCCACCAAATATATCATATATTATACTTTCATTCAATTTGTGTCCCTTGGGCGTGCCATCCTCTTGTAATCGGCTCATTAATGACATGAAATACTCATGTGAATCTTCTTGCTGCCAAACATTCATCATACAGTTAATATCCCCCAACCTATTAATTAATCTCTTTGGATTAACATGCGATCTTTCTTTTTTGATTTTTTTGATTTTTTTGATTTTATTTCTCAATCTTCTATTGTTATTGTTATTATTGTTGTTACCATTGTCATTTTCTAATAAATCTAATGACCACATTTTATAGGCTACATCGGCAAATACCTTGCTAACTGATGTTTTATCTAGTATTTCATCGTATTTCTTATTATGTATATCGATTAAGTAGTGTTGGAGAGCAGGAATATGAATCATCGCTTGGATAGCTGAATTCATATAACATGTTACGCCGTTATTTAATAGCCCAACTGGTTTTAAATTAATTAATTCTTTACCCCAACATTTATTAATTTTTTGAGATCCATTAGATCCATTATCATAATTTTTTTCATTAATTTCATAAAAATCGCTATTATTAAATAATTTTCCAATCATTCCATATTCTTCAATCTCATCTTCATCATTGCTACTATAATAATAACTATTATTATTGTTATTGTTATTGTTATTATTGTTATTATTGTTATTATTGTTATTATTGTCATTACCGTTCTCATTATAATCATTGGTATTTTCCTTATGATCACTATTTTGAATAATAATTTTATTATTAACATTAAAATTGTCAGAGTTTTTAAACTTCTTATTATCATCATGAAAATTGGTGTTTTTGTTATTAGGATTAGTAGTATCATTATTATGTTTATCACTATCTAATAAAGGTGGCGTCGCAGATAAATTATTTTGACTACTTAGATATTCTTCATTTAATAATTTTAAATCGACTCCTAAATCTTTTTTCAATTCTAATTTTTCTTGTAATCTTTTTTCATTTTCTTTATTTTTAATCCTATTTATAGTCGTGTCTTCATCTTCGGAATCTAGATCGTAATCATCATCATCACCATCATCATCATCACCATCATCATCATTGTTGTCATCATCATCATCATCATCATCTTGATTTTCATTTTCATTTTCTTGCTTCTTTTCTTCTGTTCCATGATTGAAAACCTCATTATTTAAAGAATTAAACCTTTCTAGTTTATTTATATCTAAGTCACTTGAGTCTATTAAAGAATCCAATTGGTTTAACATTTTATCAAAATTTTCATCATTTACGTTTTTAATTAATATTTGATCACTGAGTTCATATTCATTGGACCCATTAGAATCATTAGAATCGTTAGTATCATTAGGATCACCGGAATCACTTGATTCTGTGTGCATATGATCTGATTCATTTTCTATATAGTCTTCATCATCTTCATCATCTTCATCATCTTCATCATCATCATTTTCATTCTCATCTTCATCGTCATTACCAATATGATTGGTATTGCTTTTTTGGAAAGTTGGAGGAAATTGGTCGATAATTGAGTTATTTTGAGATTGATCATCTTGAGAATCATCGGTTGAGAGTAGCTCATTAAGTTCATCAAGATTATTTGAATGAGTTTGATTTTTATCGGAAGTTTTTTTTAAAGATTTTGACCTAGTGTATAGAGCGATTGCTTCAGCCATTGAAGTTGGTTTTTTTGATAAAGTTAAAGGTTTGTTTTTATTGAGATTTTTATTGGATGAGGTTGAATTGGTTTGGGAATTGTCAGTGATGGTATTAATGTTTTTTTGTTTATTTTGTGGAATATTTTGTGGGATATTTTTTGGGGTGATTTGATTAGAAATCAAAATATAAGAAGAAGGTTTCAAAGTTGAAATATCAGTATGTTTTGCTGGAATAAAAATTAAAGGATCAGATAATAAATTGTTAAAATAGTTTTTTTGAACAGAATTATTTCTTTCGATTAAAGGGTTTGAATTAGAATTTGACTTTGATTTTGAGTTTGAATTTGTACTTGAATTTGTATGTGAATTTGAATTTGAATCAATATTGAATAATAATTTATTAGCCATTAGAGGTTCAAAACAAAAAAAAGAAGGAAATCAGAAAAGAATATAGAATAAGTGGATATATTATAATAATTTTAAATTATATTATACCAAATCAAAAGAAGAAAAAATAGAAATTGAATGTGCAAATTAGTGGAAATAGAATGGAATTTTTGGATAAGAAAAACTCAAGTAGATAGAATATATAGATGAAATAAATTGCGTACAATAAATTAAAGAAACAAGATTATGTCTATTTGAATAAACGTAATAAATAAACTATAAGAAAGGAGGAACTAGTCTTGAGATAGAAATTAAATATTAAAACCTGACAAAATAAGAAATTGATGAAAAAGCATAATAAAAGTGGATCAACAGAAAATGAAAAGTTGAAAAAAAAATTTATCTCTTGTTTTTTTTATTTTGAAAAAGAAAATTTTATTGCAAAAAACAGAAATTTGCTCAGGGCCGTTCATTTCGAGAATTTCTAAAAAGCACACGTGTACACCGAGGAAAGAGGAAACCGGAACTGTGTTTGTGACTTAGAGGAAACTAGCCGGTCTCTACTATCAGGACAAAGACAGAACCACGTGCGCTTTGCTACTTAGGTGCGTGTTCCAGTTTGTGGGAGATCTCACCAGCAATCAAACATGCATTCTTCGGCAAATCTAATGTGCTGTGTACAGCCGCATGAGCTGACCAATCATATGACGGCAGCGACAGCCCGTTGTCAAACGCACCATCAAAATGGTGCAAAGAACAAAAGCCGCGCCTCTACGCGCTCCATCGTACAATTACACACAATATGCGGTTGCTTGCCTAGGAGAGCGCTAAAAGAAACGCACACCGACAAACGACGGCGAAACGCAGGCCATACGCAGCGGAAACGCGTGTTCGCAGCTGGGGCCGGTGCTGTTTCTGGTGGAGGAGAGTCGTTTTGCAGCAGTGCCACAGTCTCTGAAGAAGCACTACTCTGAAGAAGCACGATAGCAGCAGGACACAGAGCATTTATTTCTCACACACCATAATGGCTCCAGCTATAAACTGGGACGATGCCAAAATTAAGTTCATTGTCCAGCAATACCAGTCTGCTTTGCCTGATATCAGAAACTACAACAAAAAAGTCGAGCGATGGCAAGAGATTCTCACCAACTTCAACCAAAGGTTCAATGTTGACGTTCATCAGATCAGGACTATCCAGTCTCAGTTTAAAAAGGCCTACAAAAACCACATTGCCAAAAGAGAATACACAAAGAATAACGATCAGGATCCCATCACCATCTATGCTAATAACGAGAACATGAAAAACTCCTCTTTTTCATCTGACGAAATCACCTCAATTTTAGACAGTATAATTGAGCAAGAAAACCTATATGATGGTGTTCATAAGAACATAAATGGCAGACAAAAGAGAAAAAGAAGTTTCTATGCTTCCTCCATCTCAAATGACATTAATACCACTGATGATAATTCAATTAAAAGAGAAAAACTAAATCCGATCTCTCTTCAAAATTATAATCTTGATAACAATATCAACAATAATAGTAATATTAACAACAATATTAATAACAACAATATTAATAACAATAATGCAAATGACGGTCAAATTCATAACCAGATTTATAACCCCAATCCCTCTCAATTGATGATCTCGTCTAATCAAAACCCCCAGCTACCTCATTCAATTGATTCCTCAAATGACGATTTAAATGCTTTTCATAGCCAAGATCATAATCACAACCAGGACCCTATCTCTCAAAACAATAATATTCCTTACTACAATAAACAAAATAGTTATAACTTGCTTGATAGAATATCTGATCTTGAAAAAGCAACTAAACAAAACTCCTTATCGATATCTTCAATCAATGAAAAATTAAATTTATTAGATAAAAAACTCGACATTTTACTTAACTATATAGCAAACTGAGCAATTCACTAGTTGGCTAATTAGCCAACTGTTCAATTACTCAAGTTCATTTGATCAGCATCACCTTTTTAATTATTTAATTATTTGATTATTTAATTTTTGTAATCTATTTTTTATTTTGGTTTTTTTATTTTATTTATTTCACTTGACTTGACTTTATTTTGTTTTGTTTTACTTTGTTTTTTTTTTTTTCTTTTTATTATATTCTGCACGAATTATTCTAATTTTTTTTTAACTTATATTCAACATTAATTCCCACTTGTAATTTTAACCTAGGTCCTTATTTTTATTTACTTATTTGTTAATTTATTAGTAAATCTATTTATCTATTTATTGAAATTCTATTTATTTTTTTTTTTCGCCCTTTTTCATCGGTCGATATAGTTTTATTTATCATTTTCTATCTTCTATCTCTATTTCTTGTTTGGAAAATAATCCCTTTTTCTCGAAATTGGTTATTAAAAACCATCCACAATTTATATTGAATAAATGATGTAACCACCAACTATTCCTCATTCCGTATATTCCACTATAAACTACACTGAAAATCAATATTAGCTTTGTCACATCTTTCGTTATCTTGCTCTTATTTTGGTTTATCATTACCTTATTTGAATTTCTTTCAACTAAAAAAAGAATGGCAATAATTGATACAAAATTATGATGAGAAGAAAACCCTGTTCTCCAATTTACTGCAAAATTGTGAATAAAAACAATTATTATAGTAATATTAATAGGTAGTGTCCATAGAATTAACATAAGAAATGAAATATTATAATTAATCTTATTTAATATCATTTCTTCTTTTTTGTTTTCTCTTTTAAAATCAATATTATCATTCCCAGTATCATTCCCATCACCATTACTATTATAACCGTCTTTATGATTTATCCTCAATCTTTCGCTCTTAATATTTGCCATCATTTTAAAACAAGTAACAAATTGTACTCCGCAACATATTATAAACGCAAATTGAAATGGAACATAAAACCCAATCAATATTAATAAAAAAACGGTTCCAATAAGACGACGTTTCGAGTTTATTATTTTACCACTTGTTTTATCATTTCTGAATTTTTCCACATTTTTCCCAAAGCCGATAGTTTTTCTTATCAAAACCAAAAATTGAATTATTAGAAATAAAATATGATAAAATAAATAAACTATTCCAACCGATAAAATGTAAAAAAATGGACCCAATAACAAATCAAGCCCATTTTCGAGTCCTAAAAAATAATTATTCAGATGCACATTGTCTTCAATTAAATTAATATCATCTATATTACTTAAATACCCCACAAAATCGAAATATCTTAAAACCCTTTGAATTGAAAAATTTGACATTACCGGTGTAAAAACTAATAAAACTAAAAAAGTAGGTAATATTTTATTAACTTCGCATAGTTTCATTAAGGAACGATCAAACTTTGGAAATGTGCCAGTCTTAGAATAATGATGAAACTGGATTGTTAGCACCATATAAACAACAGCTAAAGGAAATGATGCAAGAGCTAGTCTAAATCTTAAAGCAAAACTTCTTAGGCTTTGTAATAAATCTAATTTTAAGTTAATTTCAATGGTATCATTATTAGATATCGAATCCGATAGTACTTGAAAATTAAGAGAGTTTTCCTTGGAACCAACAGGTAATTTGAATGGAATAAAAGGGGCAATTGAATGAAAAGATATATGTTGTTTTTGATTGTTATTAAAGTCAAATAACCATTTGCTTTCATAATTTTGCTGGATCCATTGTCTAACAACCATTGCAAAATTTTGGTCATTTTTTATTGCAGATTTATTCAGATCAAGTGGGTATTGTTTTACTGTCATTTTGTATGCAAAAACGCTATCCCAGACATCTTTAAAATTAATATTAACAGAAATTGGTCTTGTATTGCTCAATTTAAGTGTGACTCCTTTGAGTAAAACATTTAAAAAGTTTGAATTGACTTGAATATTTGAAAAAGTTGATTTAACAAGATTAGCAAGTAAAAAATCATTATCATTATGATATTTTTTGGGTAGCATGGGTTGTGATACTAAAACATAGTCAAAATAAGTTAATTTTTTATGATACAATTGAATGATATTGAAAGGCAGTTCTTTGTCACCAATTGATGATTCTAGAGGTGATTTTATTTTATTTGTAGATTTTGGAATTATTTGGTAATGGTGAGAAAAATCTAAACAATTCAATTGAATTTGCAGATTTCGATTTTCATGATTGTTATAAGTTTTTGAATAATCAATTAATTCCAAGGGTAAATTTGAATTTTTTTCGGTATCAGTTGAATTTTTACATATCAATACTGATGATTTTGCAGATGATTTAAATTTTTTAATTTGTTCAAATGGTAAAGAACTTAGTATTGTGAATTCATATTTTTCGTCATTTGGTATATTAAAAACTGTGAAATCAGGAGTAATTTTATTTTCACTTTTTTTTGATTCCAAATTATTAATTGGGATAATTTTAGGAGAATCATTTAAAGCCCAGGTAATTTGGTCATTGTCTATTTTTAATTTGTGAGTGAAATTTAAAGAATCTGGATAGATGTAAGAATCAAAACCACTTAGAAGATTTCTTTTAAATATTTCCATTCTTTTATTTAGGCCATAGGTACCAGTTGGTGAATTGGAGTCGATTAATTGGAATAGAGTTTTTGATAGAACTTTTCTTAATTGATCGCACCAGACAATTGCTAAGTGGTCGATTGGTGTCCAAACACCAGGAATTCCAGTTGTGAATACAGTAAAACCATTTGATTTTGGCACAAGGCTTACTAACGATGTATAATCAGCAGGTAGAGTTGTGTCAGATCTTCCACCTGTTATTGATATGAGAGAAACGTTTTTTAGGGGATTATCATAGATATTTTTTGAGTGGGTTTTAGAAAGATTTAAAAAATTGTATCTCCAAAATTTATCTACTGCGGAGTAAACTTTTATGATATCGCCATCGAAGGTAGCAGGTGGAATTGAATGGGGAGTGGCTAGAGTTATTATAGTATTTATTGATTTTTTGTTATAGTTTGGCAATGATAGCATTGTCCTAGCGACAATTCCACCCATGGAATGAGCAACGATTATAACAGATTGTTTGTAGTTGTGGGGGTGGCTGTATAGAGATAGTATGAATTTAATGGCGTCATTTAAATATTCAGCTTGGTCTAGCAAAGTTCTTCCATGAAAGGCAGTAAAGTCTTCATTGAAATCAGCAGTGAAAAAGTCCAAATTTTGGATATTTTTATTTAAATTTAAGAGGTCTTTTTTGGTTGTATAATATTGTGTTGCAGCTTCGGCAGCTAAGGCTCTCGCTTGTTTATAGCTGCCAGCATTACCAGGGATGAAGAGAACAGGAATACCATTTAAAAACAGTGTGTTATCATCGGGATTAGTATCTTTATACTGTTCACGATAGAGGTATAACGAATATTTTGAAGCAAATCTTGTGTGAGATGAATCAAAGGCATTTAATTTTGCGTAAGCAGGTATCATATAGGACATTCTGCAAGATTGGCAATCAGAGCCATTTGAATTTGTATTTAAAACATAAGCAATTAAGAGAGAGGTGACAATTGTTATGAAAGTGAAGAGATTTAATAATCTTTGTGGATGGAGAAGAGGTGTTGCATTTAAAGATATTTTGTTTAGAGAAAAGAGAAGGAACAGCATTTGATCGATAATTGGGGAGGGTTTTTTATTTTTTATGGGACTGGTATGGTGGTGAAAGATTGCAAACAACACATGTATGGTATGATAGACTTTAAGATAAGGAAATAGGCACCAGAGCAGAGTAGAAGAGAGCAGAAGCTAGGAAAGAAAGGATGAGAATAAGAATCAAAAAGTGTATATTGGGATAGAAAATGAAAAATGGATACAAAGGGAAATAAGGTTTGAGCCGTTTTTGTAATTTGTTGTTTTGGGGAGTATTTACAGTAATTATCTATAAGTGGTATATAATTGAGTACAATTGATTATAATTGATTATAGTTTATCGATTGATTTTAGCATTTGTTGAACGTTGTCGAATTTAACTCTTTCAACACCAAGTTGGTTACCTTTTTGTTTTTCAATGCGATCAATTTCCTTCCAGTTATCCCAGGTTGTATAGTTGATCTTCTTTAAAGACTTTTTGATGCCCTCGTCGCCTGCTTTGATGACGGGCAAGGTTTTCGAGTTGATGAAATGATCCGAAATCATCGAATCAGCTACATTGAAGGAGTCGATCATTGTTGAGGCAATTGCACCATTTGAATTGTTTTTGATCCAGCCTAGACAGTACAAGCCTGGTTTGACAGTGCCATCGGATTGTTTGATTCTGCCATCAGAATTGAGAAAAAAGTCGTTGTTAAAGGACAAGTCGTTTTGTTTGGAAGAAGGGAGGGAGATGCCCTTGTAGCCTATACTCGATATTAGAAGGTCGTTTTTGACGTTGACGATTTCGTCAGTTTGGAACAATTTTGTTTTCTTAAAGATTGGGGAAGCTTCAAGTAGTTTAGTGACAGCAAAATCAGTTGATTCTAGTAGGTTTTCGTTTTGAGGGTTTTTGTTTATTTTGACGGGGGATTTTAGGAAGTCTAGCTTCCATTCTCTCTGGAAGTGGGCGTTTTCAGGAAAGGGAAAAACATTGAAGTTTTCTATCAATTGGAAACGACGCTGAGTGGCTCTTGACATTTGGGAGACAAATGGGGTTAGGGATTTGATGTAGTCGTTGTTGAGAGGAAGGAATTTGATTTTGGAAGTCAAGTTTTTTTTATTGTAGGAGAGCTGTAGTAGTTCTCTTAGTTCTTTGTTTGAGAACTTGCTCTCAATGAGGCCTCTTCTTGCGATTATGTTCACTCTTTTTACGGAGCTCTCCCTGAGAATGTCGAGGGCCTTAGGAGAGATATCAGTCTTTTCCCAATAGGAAGGTGGAAGTAGTAGAACTCTTGCAATGTCTAGAGCTACGTTTCCATTGCCTACTATTGTGACATTTTGGACATCCTTTAGAGAGAAGGAAGAGAAAGGGGAGTTTTTTTGGTTCGAGCTGGAAGAGGAAGGGTACGAGTTATACCATTCAACGAATTTCTTTGAAGAGATGACAGCAGGATGGTCAGCGCCAGGGATATCAAGGCTCCTTTCTGCAGCTGAGCCGTAGGCAAAGAAGATGGCATTGTAGTTGTTGATTAGATTGGAAATGGATATGTCCCTGCCGATGTTGACGTTGCCAAAAAACTTGATAGAATCTTCTGGAGAAGCTGGGGACTCGTCCATTAGGGCAGTGAAGGTGTCCTGACAGTTTTTGACCTCAGGGTGGTCAGGAGCAACACCATACCTGGTTAGACCAAAGGGAACAGGCAACTTTTCGAAGATGGTGATTTTGATCTTGAAGGAAAGCGAGTTCAGCTTTTTGGTGAGTCGCAAAGCAGCATAGAAACCAGCAGGCCCAGCACCTACAATGGCGACGTGGCACACAGGAACACTGGGCGAGGTGGAAAAGAGCCTGTGGAAGACTCTCGAGGGTACACGAGCACGGCGGAGCATAGCAGCAGGGGAGGAGGAAGCAGCAGCAGAGGAAGCAGCAGGGGAAGCAGAAGCACCACAAACAGAGGAAGAAGAAGCACAAAACCTAAATCAAACATGGCGCCAGCGGTACGGGTCGCATGCCGATGAGTGATCCCGTGGTGGTGGGCCTCTTCTGCCTCTTCTGCTTCCTCTGCTTCTGCTTCTTCCTCTCCTGCTTCTTCCTCTTCTTCTTCTGCCGCCTGTCGACTCCTGCCATGGCCAACAACGCCCCCGATTCTCACACCAACAAGCCCTTGCCCAAGACTGTCGAGCAGGCACTAGGCTACACTCCTCTCAAGTACTTGATTCCTACTCAAGATGGTAAGTTTTGCCAACTCTGCTGCTGCTGCTGCTGCCTGTCCTCCCACCATTGACCTCTACTAACCTCGTCTCTTCCCAGTCACTCCCTTGACGACTCCTTCGGTGCTCAACATGTCAAACTTTTTTATCTCTCTTGATTCTGATCCCAATTCCTCTTTGAACCAATTCAGAAACCAATTAAACTGCCAAAACAGCACTCTAGACCCTTTTGTTGACCACATCTCCCAGCTAGTCTCATATAATGCTCACGAAAATCTCAACCTATCCAACATAAAATTCAAAAAGCCCTTTGCTTTGTATGATCACAACCAAAATTTTGTCGGCGCTAACAAAAATAACCAAAACAATCACAATAATAATCACAATAACAACACAAATAACAACAATAATACTTCCATTATACCAAATGATTTGCCCTATCTTAACCAAAAAGTCCTACAGGCTTCTTTATCTCATATTAGTGATAATCAGGTCTATATATCTTCTCCCTTACTCAATAACACTGATATCAATAACACTGATATCACCAACAAAAATTATAACAATCACAATCACACTCTAAAGAAAAACTACAATCAAAATAACTACAACCAAAATAATTACAATCAAAATCAAAATCGATTACAAAATAATTCAATCGTTATTGATATATCTGATGACGATGATGATGATAATAATCATCCTAATAACAACCATAACAAACCATCCAAAAGATCCGTTTCACTTTCAAGTCAACTTGATAACTCTTTGAAAAAACCTAAAAAAGACGATATTAATAATACTAATAATACCCATAACACTAATAACACTAATAACACTAATAACACTAATAACACTAATAACAATAATAACAATAATAACACTAATAACACTAATAACACTAATAATACTAATATCAATAATAGCGATACTCATAATGATAATGATCATAATTCTAGTGCAGATTTCATTTTAATTGAAAATGACATAAATCCTTCTCCAACCGAAAAACACAACATCAATTCATACACTGAATTAGATAAATTACAACTATCCGCAATCTCCTCCATAAAAAGATTGGTAAATCGTCTTGGTTTAACTGATTCTGACATTGAGCTTGAAGATCATAAAGATTTTTGGCTACCCTTATTTCATCCCATTCACAACAATCAATTAAGTGAAAACACAAACGACATCTCAAATCTCAATCTCAATCTCAATATAGATATAGATATCAACATTGACATCCTAGATCACAACAATTACTGCTTATCCGATTACGTTTTAATAAAACTCGATGAACTATTAAGAAGATCCTTTTTCGACAGTTTCAACAATCCGTCCTTCAAATTACCAAATAACGATCTACTAAGCTTCTCATATTTATCAAGAATCGAAAATTTATCTCTAAAATCAATCAAATATTCTCTAAAAATTCAATGGGAGGACTTAATAACTTTGAATCATGACAAAAACAACAATAACAATAACTCAAAAAAAATAAATAAAAATTCACACAACAACAAAAATAATATGATTTTTAACTTTAATGACAAAAATTTATACACTCTTAAATTGTGTAGTAATGCATTAAGAGCTAGTTCCGTAATTCTATTAATCTTTTTATCAAAAAGAAAAGAAATAAAGTTATATTTAGAAGATTTTCTAAAACCAATAATAAACTTCATCTATGTTTTAATTGAAAACCTAATTATACCTCTAAGTTTAAACATATCAATCGTAAAAAATTGTTATAATCAAAATACTTTTAAAAACTTAAAAAAGATTTTCGATGGAATTTTAAATTTCTTGGTTAAGATTTTCTCTCAACTAAATGATTACATTCTTTTATATCACAACAATCAAATAAATCAAGACAATTCCCAAAATATTACTGTCAACGATTATTTGATTACAAAATTGGAATACCTATCAAACCTAATAATCTTTACCTCTCCATTAAATGGTTCGGAAAATACCTCAAATATATCGAACCTAAATAATTGTATTATATCTCCAAATAGTATCCAGCTCTTGAAAAATTGCTCAATCAATATTCTAATTTCAATCTTCAAGGAAATCCCAGATCAGAAAGATTTCATTCTTAACGAAATTCTAACCAACTTTGATGTAAATAAAATGATAAATAATAAAAATATAGCAAGGCAATTTAAAATCCCCAATAGATCAATCACTGTTCAATTGTTCACCATACTCATCCTAAAAATAATCCAAACCTTCGACATTAGCACCTATAAATTTAAATACCCAATATGGAATTATAAAAAAGATCAATCATCTTATTCCCAAATGAATAAAAAAGCTAAAAAAGATGATAAAAAAAACTACCTTGATCAATTATTGTCTTTTAAAACTTATTTGTCGGATTCTTACAAATCTTTAGATCATATTTGCAACCAAATTTCCTCCTTTATTATTAACAAAATTTCAAATCAGACTGATCTGACTAATAAGCATTTATTTGAAATCTTTTTAGAAGATCTCTTAAAACTATTAAGATTTCCAGAATGGGCTGGATCTGAAACTTTGCTATTATCTTTAATGAGTACAATGATGTTTGTTTTTCAATCTTCAAATTATTCTTCTTTAGTTGAAACGTTTTGTCTTGAGATGATTGGGCTAATAGGAACTGAGATTTTGACATTTAAAAAGGAAAACAGTCTATTAAAGGACAGAAACAACGTTGATTCTAATGGCAATTTTTATAATTCCACCTTCCTAATGTTACAACCTAATATGCTAATTCAGGATTTTGATATTGTTATGGAAAGCTATAAGAAATCTTTGAAATATGTTTTTAATAAAAAATTTAACTTTCACTTTCTTTATTTAAAATGGTTATTTAATTTAGAGACTTTATCTCAAAAGTTTTTAACTAGTTTTGCAGAAAATTCTAGCTCTGAACAAGATAAAAATCAAAATAATTTTCAGATCGAACACGATGATAATGAAGAAGAGAAATTGCTTAAATTAAAGGAACAAAGAAAAGTTGAAAAGTTCATGTTAAACTCTTCTCCCTTATTCATTAAACTAAAAGATGTTTATGATAAATTATTGGAAGATTTAAACTCAAATGAGCTTAAAATATTTATGGAAGTTTCTCATGTATCAAATATAGAGATATCAGAATGGGATTCTGTTACCAATTATAGTATTGTTCTACTATCCCAACCTTTATTAAATTTATATGATAGCTTTTTAAATCTCGTGGTTAATTCTTTAAGTCATCCTAAAATTAAATCAAGGACAAGAGCAATAAAAAATTTATCTTCAATTATTAGAAAAGATCCATCTTTACTAAAAGTTCCCAAAATCAAAAACTCTGTTTCCTCAAGACTAAATGATGTATCTCCATTGGTGAGAGATTCTATAATTGATTTACTTAGTCAGTATATTTTTAAAAATTCAGAAGTTATTAAAGAATTTTATCCCAACATTATTGAAAGAATAAACGATCATTCTTTAGCTGTTAGAAAAAGAGTCTTAAAATTAATTAATCAAATTTATAATAATAGTGAAAGTCTTGAGTTGAAAATTTTGATTGTTGAAACTTTGTTGAAAGGTCTTAATGATGAAGAAGATTCTATTATCGAGCTTGTAAGAAATAATTTATTGATTATATGGTTTGTATCTTTAACTACAGAAATTAATAAAAGGGTTGTTGATCAGGGATTAATTGGAAGAATGGCAATAGAAAGGGTTGAAGTTATGGTTGAAGTAATAAACAGAAATGAAAAAAATTGGGATTTATTTGAAAATTTCTTAACAAAATATGTTTTATTTGAGGAAAAAAATAAAGATGTAAAAAGTATTAAAACCAGTTTTACTGGAAACTCGAATCTACCAATTAATCGTGAAGAAATTTTGAAAACATTGAAACTAATAATTGAGAAAACGTTAGATTTTGTGATTGAAAAAAATGAAACAGATTCAATTGTTGATAAAGATGGCGATAAAGATGCAAGTTTATCGATTCAAAACAAAGTTGAAAAATTTATTGGGTTGCTAGCTGTATTTAGTAAATGCGGAGGAAATCTTATTAGTCAAGATCAATTAATGTATCTACAGCCGTATTTAACAGATGAGTCATCTATTGGAGATGCTATATGTTTTTACACATTAGAAATTTTTAAAAACACATTACCTGAGACTAAAGCATTAAGACCTAAATTTTTAGAAGATGCTGAATTTTCTTTATTAAGAAGGTTATCCAAATTTAATGTGAGGGAATTAGGAGAAGCAATTCCTTGTTTGTGGTTAATTTCCAATATGAGAGGCAATACTACAAAGATATCAAATGCCTGTTGTTCTTGTTTAAAATTGATAAAGCCTTCAGTTGATAAATTAACTGGCAAGGAGAAAGATTTTGGATTTTTTAAAAGATCGGATCCTAAAATTATTCGACTTTTGTATTTAATAGGGAATTTTGGAAAATATTGTGAGTTTGATAAGCATCGAGAGATATTTTTGAAAGCGAATCTTGGATTAAAAGAGAATGAAAGTATAACAAGTTTATTGACTAAATATGTTTTAATATTTTGCAATGAAAAACTCGAAAATCCCCAGATTCAAAGAGTCGCAATTAGGAATTTGATTGATATTTGTTCAAATCATGTGAAATTATTTTTATTAGAATCAATTTTAAAAATATTTGATAATGAATTTGAAAAGAAGGATTTGGTTGATATTAATATAAAAGAAGTGATAATTCAAGGTATTAATAATTTTTTAATTCAAGAGGAAAAGGCATCTGTAAAAAGATCAGGATTGGGAGCAAAATCATCAAAGTCTACTAAGCTTGACGTTGATGTATTTCATGGTAATTCATCCTCATATGTGAATGATGGAATATGTGCATCGTTGGTTCAAAGGTATATTGGATATATATTAAAGTTGTGTTTAATTGATGGTGGATTGCATTCATATTCTTCTGTTAAGTTTTTAGAAACGGTTGTTAGACAGGGATTTGCAAATCCCAAATTGTGTATTTGTACAATAATTGCATTAGAATTCTCACCAAATAATCATATAAAAAACATGGCGACTGAGATGCATAGAGAATTACATGATAAACATGAATCATTAATTGATTCCAGTTATATTGATGGATTGAAAGAAGGGGTTATTTTTAGAAAACATTTGATTGATAATGAATTAAAATTCGAGGACAGTGGGTTTTTAAGAACGTTTTATGGGATTATTAATACATCAAGATCATCCAGAAAGAGGTTTTTCTTATCGTTAAACAGGTCATTTGGAATCGAATTAACCAATTATCTGGATCAAAATGAGGAGATTATGGGAAAACTTGAAGAAGAAAGGGATTTTATTCTATTCATAATGATTAATTTAACATATGTTGAATTGAGTAGCATAGAAGAATTGTATTTAGTCTGTTATGGAATTGGTCGATTGTTATCCAAAGAAGGAGTTAATCTATCGTATGAGATTGAAAAAATAAAGAATTCAGAAAATTCTCAAACGTTAAAAGACTGGAAACTTGTGGCAAATCTATCATCGATATTTGGGGTTTTACTCAAATATAGAGACTATGTGATAAAGAAATACAACTTATCAGAAGATAAATTGAGAGAATTCCAGCCGTCTAAGGGATTGGATAAAGATTTAAAGCAGACACCGAGAAACCATCATGTTGAAATGAGATTTGAGTACCAAGATCTAATGGGAAATACAAATTCAGTTGATGTGTGTCAACAAATTTGCCAAACATATGTTAAACTTTTGGCGATTTCAGGTGGAGGTGAAAAGGAGGAAAAAAACATAGGCGATCTTTCTTTCGAAGAGGGTGACAGCTCGTCTGGATTTAGTGTGATGGAGGTCGACTTTTAACCTTGTGTATTTTCGGCCTGTTGTATATTTAGTTGTATAATTACTGTTGGTTTTTGTGGCTTTTGCTAAAATTAATGATTAATCTGAGCTTTGGCGTACTGCCAAAAATTGCTAAAAACGTGCCATTGGTGTACCGCTGGCGTGGCACACACACAAATCCGCAGTGTCCCGCAACTGTCAGCATGCTACTGCAAGCAGTTTCATACAGAACTCAGCAGCACGCTTGCGGTGTTCCGTCGCTGTGGCTCCTATTGGCCAACGGCACGTGGTGTTGTTATATTACACGTGACCTTCTCCGAGCGAGAACTGTGGAGTGAGCCTTGATGGGTATTTCAGTCCCAGGTTGGGTATTTATGTGTGAGTTTTCCTTGATTCTGTGCTTCTTCTGCTTCTCGGCCTGTTTCGCTCTGCTTCTCACCATGCTCACAGACAAAGACCCCCAGCCCACCCCCAGCTCCAACGTCAACAGCTCCAACAATACCAACAAGGCCGGCTCCAGTGCTAATGTCAACACCAGCCAGATCGCTCTTTCCAACTCCACCGAATCGACCCCTTCTGCCTTGTTGGAGCAGTTGGCCTATGTTGACTACATGCTTCCAGACTTGGCTGAGAACGATGGCGAAGGGTTGAACGAAACGTTGGCTGCTGAATTAGCTGCCTTTGCTAACGAGTCCTTCATCTTTGCTGATGAGGAAAAGTCCCACCACAACAATGGCAACGGTAATAATGACAATAATCTTAACAATAACCTTAATAACGCCATTAGTAATAGCGATAATAACTCGCTCAGTGTCAACAACCTAAGAAACTTGAATAACATCAACGACTATGGCAATTTTAATGCTCAAAACATGGGCCAATTAAACAACAAAGATGAAGTGTTCAGCCCCCAGTATTCTCCATTGTCAACTTCGCTTTTAAGTTCTCCAAAGAATATGCCAAATAATTTAAACCAGAATTTGCATCTGAATTTAAATCAGAATCTAAATCAAAATTTAAATAACCACAACAATACTACTAGTCCCTTTGATATATCTAATATCATAAACCCCAATAACCACCATAACAATTCTCAATTTTTGAATTTCTCAAATACAAATAATAACAATACTCTTGATCATCATAATAAAAATAGTGATGTTAATTCAAGTAGTCTAGGCAATATAGTGAACATGATAAATCCATTAGTGAATACTAATGATCCTAATAATAACAATAACAATAATAATGATAATAATGACAGTAATCATAATAATAATAATAATAATCTTATTAATATGGGCGACTCATCTCAACAGTTTCAATTATCAATGAAACGATTGTTAAATTCTCAGCCCAATGATAATGTTAATACCATGAACGTTATTAACAATATTAATAACCTCAAGAACTTGAATCAAAATAACAATAACCCAATTTTCTCACAACAGTCTTTGAATACAAATCTCATATCCTTGGGAAATTATAAAAAAGTTTCAGTCCCTCCAGGGGCAAAATCTTCCTTGGAGAAAGCTGGACTTACAAATGAACAAATTGACGCCTTAGCAGCTTTAATAGCTCAGCATAAAGCTCAACAAACAGTACCAAGTGATTCCTCCTCCTCACCATCTTCAAACTCTGCTTCTAGTCCTTTAAGTTTTAATAATAGAAACACTAGCTCTACTGACATAAACGATATGAATATAAACAATAACAGTATACTTAACAAAAATATTATTAACAATCCTATTACTAACAGTAACAATAATAACAATAGTAATAATAACATCACTAATGACATTACTAATAACTCTCCCAATATATCCTCTTCTAATAATAATAACATATCTAATTTATCTTCAACTTCCAACTCCAACTCTAATTCTACCTTTCAGTTACCTTTATTAAAGCCAAACATTAAAAAGGAACCTGCTATACTTCTCAAAAACGATGATGATAGTGATTCAACTTTTTCAAATTTAAATAATATTTCTAAGCCTTATACAAACTCAAATTATTCCACTGCCAAAGTTGCTGCTGACTTAGATAAACGCAGAAGAAACACAGCTGCTTCGGCCAGATTCCGTATAAAAAAGAAATTAAAAGAACAACAATTAGAAAGAAATTTAAAAGAATTGAAAGAATTATCTTCTACTCTAGAAATAAAAATAAAAAATTTAACAATGGAAAATAATCTACTAAAAAATTTAATTTTCGAAAAAAATTTACAAAAAAGTAATCATGAGTTAGAATTGTTGAAAAAAAAGGCTTTAGATCAGTTTACAAATACAAATGACACTGAGAATGATAAAGAAAAATAATTTAGTTCAGTTTTTTATCCTTTTTTCTCCTTTTTTTTGTATTTTTATTTTTATTTTTTCCTTGTTTTTTTTACATATATGTATATTTTTTTAAATAGAATGGTTATTGGGATTGGAAAGAAATAATTTATAATGTAGTTTTGTATATTAGTTATTAAACTTAAAATAACAATTCTTTTGCCTTTAGGCTTTGACAGATTTTGGATTCAGCTTATTATTTTTCTTTCGTTTTTTAGTTTTAGGCCCTCCAGCCCATGATCCCCAACCTGGAACTGCCATTTTACTGCTTTTTAGATTATTTTTCCTTCTCTCTTCTTTTAGTAACTGTTGTCTCTCTTTTTTAAACTCTTTTATAACATCATCGCCGGCAAATGCTTCTGCGATCAATTTTTTATCTTTAAACATAAATTTATTGTTTTCAGCTTTTTCTTTAGATTCATCATCTCCAGAACCATATACATCATCAATATACAAAGTTTCATTACCATCAATATATACTTCGTTTTCTTTCCTTTTTTTATTAGATTTTGAAGCACTTTTAACTGTAGCCTTTTTAAGTTTATAATTTTGTTTTGCAGCCTTTGTAGACTTTTTGTCTACAATGGTTAATTTTTGGGATTTCAAAACATTACTTTTTGTATTTTTACTATCCGAATCAGCAAGCCATGGATTGGACTCCACTGATTTATCAATTTTAGATAGTGTTTCCAAAGTTTTATTTTCAGATTTTTTATCAAAGGAAACTTTTTTCTGGTTTTTACTTT
Organism: Ascoidea tarda (nom. inval.); assembly: GCA_030560485.1. Classification (NCBI taxonomy): domain Eukaryota; kingdom Fungi; phylum Ascomycota; class Saccharomycetes; order Ascoideales; family Ascoideaceae; genus Ascoidea; species Ascoidea tarda (nom. inval.). The sequence continues at coordinate 8,168 of JAKTTS010000160.1, read as the reverse complement.
CTGTGTTGTTATTATTATTATTATTATTGTTATTGTTATTATTATCATTGTTGTTATTGTTATCATTAGATTTATTTTCATCTTTTTTAGCTTTGTTTTTAGTATCTTTAATTTTAGAATTGGTAGCTTTATTTTGGTTTTGAATCTTGTTTAATAGTCTATTACTCAATAATTTGGAGTTTTCAATATCTTCATCTTCTCTAATTTTCTGATTCTGTAACTTAGCCTCCTTGCCAGCATTGGATGCTGAAGGAGTATATATTCTTCTCCCACTGTTTAGTGCAACTTTAACATTTTCCACTTTGTCCTCATCAAATTCCTTGATATCTAATCCATTTTCCAAATCTCGCAATTTTTGTATTTCTTCTTTATTTTTCATTTTTAATTTTTTTTCTGCATCTTTCATAAATTTCATATTGAGAAATCCAGATTTGCCAAGATTTTTTCTTTTTGATTCTAATTCTTCCTCATCTTCAGATTCTGAATCTTCAAGATTACTATCAGAATCACTTTGATGGTTATTTTGATCTTGAATTCTTTTTTTCAATTCCTGGTTTCGTTTAGCAGCTTCCTCGATTTCCATACGAGTTTCTTTATCTTTTGACATTCCAAATTTTGACATTTCTTTAGCCCATTTATTGTTTTGATGTTTTAACGTCATTCTTGAAGAAGCTCTCTTTAAATGAACATCATTTTCATCCTTTTCTTCGTCACTTTCTTGATCTTCTACTAAACTTCTGTTTTTTAATAAGTCTTTCTTTCTGATCTTTCTGAATTTTTTACTTTTTATTTTTTTTTACCTTCTTGCTTTAATTTCTTCCCTAAACATTAATTCTCTCATCATCCTTAGTTGATTTTGCTTTTTTCGTAACTCGTTTACAGATAATTTAGCAGTTGCTATTTGTTCAAAAGTAGAAGCCTTTTTATCATCTTCAAGATAAGATTCCTTTAATACGTTTTTAATTTTAGACTCCAAATCATTTGCAGGTTTAACAACTGGAGCAAAAGTAGAAGGAGTAATTTTTATTTCGTTTTGTTTTTTAATTTTCAATAAATCTAACCCTTCAGGATGATCCTTTTCCCATTCATTCAACACATTTTTTGTTATCTCAAAGGCAGCATTTCTTTCAAATCTTTGTTTTATCCTTAAAGGTAATGGTATATCCAATGTTTTTGTATCGCCGTTTTTTTTCTGAGAAGAGAGTTTATCCTTTTGATCTTTTAAAAGAATAGCATCATTTAGAGCAGTTTTGGAGTCAATTGCTGATAACATATCAGAAATAGATAAAGTATTAGATGACAGTAAATTGAAATCATTAGCCTTTGAAGTATTTATATTTTCGAGTTTTTTTTTTGATTTTTCCAAAAACTTGTTTTGACTCGCTTTCAAATTTTTTATGGTTTGTTTTAAAGAAACTTCGTTATTATCATCATTATTTTCATTATCGTCATCTGAGTTTTTAAATATGTCATCTTCATTTTCATCTTCTTCAAAATTAGATTCTGATTCCGATTCTGATTCTGATTCCAAATCATTTTCAGATTCTGAACTCGAAAGATCATTATCATCCAATTTAAATGATTTTGTACTATTATCATATTCTTCGTATTCTTCATCTGAAGAATCAGGTTGATCAAATATTTTATCTAAAGTAACTAATTCATTTTCATCAAACGATTTAACTGATTCATTATCACTTATTTCGTCTTCGGAACTTGTAATTTCCTCATCTTCAAATTCTTGGTTATTAAGAAGATGTATAGCGCCATCAATTTTTATATTTTTCATTGTTTTTTATTGATTATATTAATTTGTGAAGATATTTCGAAAATAAAAGTTTATCAGTTAAAAAAAAAGTGAAATTTCAAAAAAAAATTTGCCAAGTGGACCCACAAAGTTGGCTACAAAGTAATTTGAAACGAAAAATTAAAAAATTACAAAATTAAAACATAAAAAAACAGTTTTCCTTCAATCATTATTATCATCGTCTTGAGTTGATTATCTATATCTTATACTCTTTTGAATTTGTGTTTTGTGTTTTGTATTTTTTATTTTGTATTTTACGTTTCTATTATAGCTGGCTACAATGGATGGTTTGAAAAATTTGAAGTTGCAGTCTTCAGAATCCACGGTTAACCAACTACTATCATCGTTGTTTCCAGATGCTGATAAGGTGAAGAAGGAGAAAAAAATAAGAAGAAGCAAGATTGTCAAACGAAGCAAAGAAAGAAAGAAATTATACGAAAGAGCCAAGGAAAATCGTTCTCAAAAAGATATAATTGAAAAGTTGGTGAAATCACAACATGAAGATGAAAAAGTAAAGGAACTTCAGAAAGAAATAATGAGCACAGTGAACAGCTCGTACAGTAAAAAGAGCAAGAAGTCAAAGAAAAAGAAATTGTTCAAGAGCAAAATCAGAAAATCAAGCACCAAAAACAAGTCTCATGCCTATCCTGGGCTAACCCCTGGGTTGGCTCCTGTTGATTTAGAAGAAGAGGACTCAGATATCGAAGATTAGTCTTCGATGGTGGAAATGGCGTCGTTTGTGCTTGTAAGGATGCTGGATGTATACACAGCCACATGCAGAGGTTGTATGTGCTCGGATCTGAAAGAGCATTTGTGTTTGAATGTCTTCCAACCAAGATACGGCCAACATGAATACACTATACATATACTATACACATACTTACATATGCACGCTTACATATACACGCTTGCATATACACGCATATTCCAAAAGAAGAAGCTCCGACTCAAACCAACCATCATAAACAAAAAGCTGTGCAAAAACACCCTGGGGGTACTTACCGCATTCTGAAAGACGCTGGATGATTGGCTGAACAGCAATGTGCCAAACTACTGGGGTGTTTTGAACTCATGGCTCATCAATTTTTGCAAGAGCAAGTACTTTCTGTGGAAAATGTACTGCATGTTGATATCTGCTGGCATTCCTCCTACGACTCCTTCTGTCGCTAGGTTCTCCTTTTCGAGCTCATTGAGAAACTTATGATCCCTTGCAGAGTTGGTTGTTTTTTCCAATAGCACTCTGTATGTCTTGATAATGTTGGGAAGAACGAAAAAATCGGGTTGAAAGTTTTTTGATTTGTAATATGTTGGGTTCAGATTGAGTAAATACTGATTTCTTATGAAATCCATAACTTTTTCCAATAAGTATTTCATGTTTTCAAAGCTTCTCCAGCTTTCATCTACCACTTCATTATTTTGTAAATGGAATCGAATTTTGAACATCACCCGATTGAAAATGAAATTATTTAATGTGATGTTTATTTTTTCGGCAAATTCAAATGATTTCTTAATCGCAAAAAATGGATATTTAGGGTTTTGTAATGAAATATCCAATATTTTTGTAAATAGTTCACTATTGATTGAAATACAATAATCAACTTGATTTTTCTCTATTTCCTCCAACGCTTGCTCCTCAAAAGGTGTTAAGCTTTGATATTTATTTGCTTTCTCTTTTTTATATTTTAAAACATAACGGATTCTGGTTTTCATTGTATCTATAATTTTAATTCTGTGACGAGCAACTCTGATATCATTTTTATCACGAAAATCTTTATCGATATCTTTGCTATTATTTTCATCAAATTCTATTTCATTTTCTTCATCAAAATCCTCAAATGATTCTATTTTTTCTTCTGGATTGATTCCCTTCTTTACTTCTTTAATTAAATTCAAATTTATAATTCGACCTAATATTAAATTTGTAAGCTCAGTTTCCTGAAACTTTGCCAATCCTTTTAGCATTTTAAATAAAAACACAATGTCGATAGTGAAAACATTTATTCTTTTTTCTTTAATAAACATGCTCCATAAAAATCTGAAAAAGTTGGCTTTATTATTAGTCACAATCAAAAAGTCTAAAAACAAAAGATTTGATCCCTTATCCGATAAGACATCTAATAAACTACACTTTTGAAAATAAATGGTTTTAATTATATCTTTAGTTAGTTGTGTATTTCTAGATTTTATTGAATACTTTAACATTAGACTAATTATCCCGACACCATAGTTTTTTTTGATCAGACTTTCAACTAAACTTTTATCATATTTTTCCTTATAGAAATCATTATCACCATTATCATTATCATTTGTACTTAAACATGTATGACACATTTTTAAAAGTAATCTAGTCTCGTTTTCAGTCAATTCTTTATTAAGAACTAAATTTAGTTCAATTAATTTTGACATCTCCTTAAGGGTAATTGGAATATTGAATTCTAGCATGTCTGCTATTATTTGCGCATAAATATCTCGAACAATCGTAACATTGTCAATTACTTCCGTCTTCTTGTGTTTTTTTTGTTTTTTTTGTTTTTTTTGTTCTTCTTTTTCTAACAAGCGTTCACTTACAGTTTTCCTTTTATTTAGTTCTATCATAAGTCTTCTTGACATTGTTTCTTGCAATTTAAATTGATATTTAAAATTATCTAAATTTAAATTTGAAAATAGTAATAAGAAATCATTGAAATGATCAGGGAAAAAATTTAATGGTCCTGGTTTCGGAAACTGAAGATACAAACCATAAAGCTTTTGGATTCTTATCAATTCCTTCTCTTTATTTGAATACAACTGTAAAATAAACTGAGAATAAACCTGATCCTTATTGGAAGCTTTTAGCATTTTATTTTCAATATAACCATTTCTTTCTTGTAGTATTTGTCTGTTTTTCACTTGAAAATTACTATCATCAAGCAAATATCGAAGTCTGAAGGTGGCATTGTGGTTGGTTAAAGAGTTTACAGTGACATTCATAAGGTTTTTATGATTTTTACCATTAAGTTTGAAAGAATTTTTTAAAATTTCATAATTTTCATAATTTGAAAACACTTCTTTATATAAATTGAAATATCTAAGTAATAGGTCAAATGATGTTAGGGGTAAGGTTTTGTTATTTGATTGGAATAGTTCTGCTATTCTTCGACGAAAATTATTAATTTTATGCGGATCTTCAGTAGGTTGAGCAGTAATAAAATCAAAAAATTTAACCAAATCATCATCAATAATATTATGCTCCTTTAAATTTTTATCTGTACTTGTGTTTGTATTTTTATTTTTATTAGTGTGTAATTTTGAATTGATATAGTTTTCTAGACTTAAAGTAGCTTCATGTCGATTTTTTATTTTCAGATTTGGATAAGGTATGGAATCTGATTCGTTAATAGTAGAGAAAGTTTTGGGGAAAAATAGATTCTTATAGCGTAGAAGGGAATTTAACGAGTGGTATTGAAGATTTCTCTGTAGCATTGTCTAGTATTTAGCTCTTATTGAAAGTGGTTGAAAACCCATTCTAGAAGATAGCATCGAGGTGAAGGCGAAGAAAGTGGGAAAAAAAAAGGTAAAAAAATATTTGAATATTGAAATTTAAAACTTTTGCAGTTGTTTTGGTTTTTCCAAAAATTCCGTGTTTTCTTACGTGAAAATATGAAAATGCATTTCTTATTGATTATCAATTATTGAAGAGTATGGAATAAATACAAACATCGAGTGAAAGTCTATACGTAGCTTATATTAATAAAGAGAATCTCCAATAAGTTAAAAAAGAAAAAGCAAAACAAACTAAAATGTATGGAAAAGAAAAAAGTGGAAAGAAAAATACAAAAAATAGTAGGAAAAAAAAACAAAAAAAATCAAGCCCATTTACCAAGTAAAGCCATTAAGAAACCACCAAGGCAAAGCAAACCATAAGCAGCAAACATTTTCTTTGTACCTTTATGAGAAGTGTCTTCTGGTTTATTGTCAAATTCTTCTGTAAATAATAATTCGTGAGCCATTAATTCAACAATGGAGGTATATAATAAGATACCAGCAGAAATACTGTCAAAGACACCATTTGTAATCAAAGCAGTTCTTGAGCCTGGAGAATAAGAGTTTCTGACACCCAAACCAATAGCAATAGAAATCGGGGTTGAAAGACCATAACCAAGAGCTAACATATAAGGAGTAAATCTTTTTTCCTTTGGCCAGTTAGCAATGGCAATTCTTGCACCTAAACCAAGACCCTCGAACACTTGGTGGAAGACGATAACAACATACAAAGTTTTGAATTCATCACCAGAAACAGCTAAAGCCAAACCAACAAAGACTGAGTGGAAGATAATACCAAATTCTAAAACAAAGATACTGATTAATTGGCCAGTAAAGGAGCTCAAGTTAGCTGGGTCGATTTTTGAATTCTCCAAGTCCTTATCGAGAGAGGCTTTTTTGTCTTCATCGATTGAGTCTTGGTTTGATTCAATTAGGGGTTGAGCAACAGGGGTCAGAGAAGAATTTGAAAAGTTTTTAATGTAGTGGTAGATAACCATTTCAATGAAAAAAAGGACGACGAGAGTCATGAAAGTGATGGCAAAGGCCCATGGATATTCAGCAAAAGTACCACCGAGACATTCGTGGCCCAAGTATTCCACAGCAGGAGTTAATAAGTGGATGAAAGTTGTTGCCAATATTACACCAGTACCGAAATACTTGCAGATGAAGAAACACCAGTTTGGTAATTTGATAAAGGAGTATCTAGAAGAAAGAACAGGAAACAAGGCAGCAAAAGTGGAAGTGACGAGAATGACAAAAATTGAGGAAATTCTGATACCCATAAACCGGTCATTATAATCGTTACCAGAATCACATTCGACATGAGCCTCCTCCTCCGCAGAAGAAGAGACAATATGTCTTTCTACCAAGTCTCTAGCAAATACTTTTATGAAATCGCTCATCTCAGTAAATTATTGAAAAATCTGTTGAAAAATTGGAAAAAGCGAGTAATTAACAACCGATTAGAATAACAAGAGAAGAAGTGGAAACAGAGAACAAAATAAAACAGTTAAATATGTTTTCTGAGAAATGAGACATGAATTGAGAAAGTTGTGAATTACGATTCACTGTTAGCATATCAAAATACTACTTTGGTAGTTACTGCTTTAAGTTATAATCTAAAAAATTTTCTCTTTTTGACAAGCCAAAAGTTGGCCGAAGAATAGAATTTGTGGAATAAAAACAGCAAATGTGCTGATTGCATGCAAAAGAGAGAAGCTGTTTCAGAAGCAGGTTCCTCAGCTGTTGGGATATTCAGTTTCTGGTGCTGGTGCTGCCCTAACAGCTGGAGGGCTGCAAAAGCAAGGAGAAAGAGCAAGACCAAGAGCAAGACAGAGCTCCAGCTAAAGCCCAGGGCCTATATCACGAAGACACCTCCTTCATCTGTAATTGCACTGCAGCTGTGTTTCCATCGCATTCCACCGTAGTCCCACTGTAGTCCCACTGCCTTCTGTTGTATCGACGTTTTTGTCGTCATGCTCATCGGCAAAAACCTTTGATGGTTATTATATCTGCTGCTGGAGTGCGTCCCGTTTCTGAAGTGCTCCCGCGCCACCCAGACACCGTGCGGTTGCAAACTGCTGCCAAGATGTGCCACAGCAGCAGGGTCTTGTCACGTTGCTGCTGAAGCCAAATAGACCAATCCAGCAAGAGAGCGAAATAGACTTCGATAAGAGTATCAGCATTGCTTGAGGTTGTAGTTATTGCTTGAGGTTGTAGTTATTGCTTTAGGGCCTCTTTCCCAGTATTTTCTCAGCACCAGAGCCTTCTGAAATCTGGGAATCGACCCAATATTCGCTAATGAACTGCTACAGAAAAGAGAATACTCAATTTAGCACTTACTGAATGGTGGTTTTGAGCAGCTGTTGGCGATTAAGATTATTCCATAAAGCACCAATTGTTTATAACCACACGATTGATTCAAATACTATTGCAGTTTTGGGTATTCTTGTTGCTGATCAACCCAAGAGCTACTATCAGTAAGAAATTTGGCTTATGAAATTACGTATTACTTAAAACTTAAAAAAAACTAAAAGTTCTGAACGAGGATTTAAAAAAAATGTATAAGTGAAAACTTATGGATAAGATTCAAATAGAAGCGACAAAAACAAAAAAGAATGAAAAAATAGTGCAAAAAAGTGGTGAGCGATTAAATATAGTCATATTTGTTGTACTTTTTAATGTCAAAATTTTCTCTAGGGGGTAATTCCGGAGCCTTTGAAGGTTTGGGGGTAAAATAAAGGTCCTCCTCATCTTTTAGAGGTAGGTGAATTGATTTACTAGTATTATTATTATTATTATTATTATTATTATTATTATTATTATTATTATTATTATT